>SMMQ01002511.1:34576-71817 GCA_008271595.1 [Pythium] brassicae (nom. inval.)
GCTGGTCATCACTGTCGCCCGCCACTCTCTATTTTTCGTCGTAGTGGTACGGGTCCACCTCGCCGTGCGGCGCCATGATCTCGGCCGGGATCGCCTCGCCCGCCGTCGGGATGAACGTCGGGTACGGCAGCGGCGCGCTTGGAGACTTCTTGCGTGCGTCGGTCACGCGCACGATGCCGCCCTTGTTGCCCGGCACCGAGCCCTTGACGTACAGCAGGTTGCGCTCCGTGTCGATCTTGACGACCCAGAGGTTGTCGCGCGTCACGCGCTCGCCGCCCATGCGGCCGGGCATCTTCTTGCCTTTGAACACCTTGCCCGGGTCCTGGCTCTGGCCGGTCGAGCCCATGTGGCGCTCCGTCTTGGAGTTACCGTGCGACGCCGGCTGCCCGGCAAAGTTGTGGCGCTTCATGACGCCCTGGAAGCCTTTGCCCTTGCTGGCACACGGCACACACGCACACACACGCACAGTGAGTGACGGCCAAGATTGGAAACAGGGAAGAGAAGAGCAGCACCGCACCTGATGCCACAAACGTCGACAAACTGGCCGGCGGTGAAGTGAAGCGCCGTGAGCGTCGTTCCTGCCGTTGTTGCGCACAGAAGCGTCAGCAGGCAGCCACACGCACGCAGCAGCAGCTCTCCCTGCGTCACTCCCATTCACACACGCGTGCGCGACGCACCGAGCGGCAGCAGCGCGTCCTCCGACACGCGGAACTCCTGCAGCTGGCGCTTGGGCGGCACGCCCGCCTTCGCGAGGTGGCCCAGCACGGGCTTGGTGACGTTGCGCGGCTTGCGCAGCCCCACGCCGAGCTGCAGCGCGTTAAAGCCGTGGCGGTCGGCGGTCTTGACCTGCGTGACCTGGCACTCCTCCACGTGCAGCACGGTGCACGGGTGGCAGAAGCCAAAGTGGTCCCACACGGGCAGGCAGCCAATCTTGACGGCGAGCAGCCCCGAGCGCTTCTTGCCTGGCGCCCATTCCTTCGGGTCGAGCGAGATAGGCGGCGCAGGCGCAGCGGCGGCAGAGGTGGCCGACGCGGAGGACGACAGCAGCGCCGTGCGCGGCGCAGACAGCGCCTTCGCGGCGCCGAGCGCCGTACGCGACGTCCCGCGCCAGAGGCTCATCCTGGGACTCGAGAGCGAGAGCGAGAGACCTGGTGTTCCGAGGCGTGCGCGAATGGCAGAATGTGAGCCAGCCAGCGCGTCGCACTTTACCGGGATGTTCTCGGTGGGCCACACACAAGATCCCGTTTAGATACGAAAATCGTGTGGGCCACATAGGCGTGGATGCGAGGATGCTTCCAGTATTCACACAACACGTCACCTCACCCCTTCCGGCCAGATTCCCTCTGTGCGGGTGTGTGTGTAAGGCCCCTCCCCCTCCTCCCCCCATGCGCCGACTCGCGACCCACGTGCTGCCAGCGCTCGCGCTGCTCCTGGCGCTGTCGGCGCACGCGCGGCTGGTGACGGCGGCGCACGCGCTGCTCTTCCTCCTGGCGCGCGCGCTGGCGCTCGTGGTCATGCTCGCGGGCGGCGGCGGCGTCTGGTGGGCGCTGCGCGCGTACCAGCTGCGCACGGAGCAGGAGCTGAGCGACCAGGCGTGGGCCAAGTTCCGCTTCTTGCAGCGCTACCGCAACAGCAGCGCGGCGAGCAGCAGCGGCGGCGCCTCCGCCGCGGCCAAGCGCCTGCCGATCGGCGCGCACCTGCGCACGGTCTGGGGGCTCCCGCCCGAGGTCGGCGACGAGCTCGCGCTGACCGTGCAGCTCGCGATCCGCGACTACGTGGCGTACTGGTACCAGCCGCTGTCGCCCGCGAACGACGACTTCCCCGCCGACCTCCGGCTGCTGCTCGCCGACCTGCTCGGCGCGCTCGCGGCGCGCGTGCTCGAGCTCGACTCGTCGCAGGCGCTCGCGATCGCCGCGAGCACGATCGAGATCCTGCGCCTGCACCTCGGCTGGTTCCGCGAGGCGTACGCGCAGCTGGGCGAGGACGCGCCCGAGCTCTTCGAGGGCGGCGGCGGCGACGCGGGCAGCGATGACAGCGCGCTGCTGCAGCGGCGCCAGGCGTACGTCGCGGACTTTGTGCTCCGGTCCCCATTTCTGCATCCCGGGTGCGCTGCTGCTGCGCCGCCGCCACCAGCGCCCGCGGGCCCCACACCAGCGCTGTCGGGGGCTCGGAAGCCGCCGCGCGAGGCCCCCGAGGTGCTCTACCTGCGGCACGTGGCGGCCCAGGTGCTCGCGCAGCTCAAGCCGGAGCTCGGGTACCAGTACGACGCGAGCGTGTTCGTGTCGCTCGTGATGAACCTCCTGCGCGAGGCCGCGACGTTCAAGATCCTGCGGCCCATGGCCGAGTACGCACAGCAGCGGTACGCGAACGAGCTCGTGCTCGCGGCGCTGCAGGCGCTCGCGGGTGACAAGGACGCGACGACGGCGACGGCGACGGCGACGGCGTCCGTCGGCCACCACTCGGCGGGCTCAGCTGCGGCGAGCTCGCTCAACGCGCTCAGCACGGCCGCGTCCAGCAGCATCAGCGGCGTCGGCGGCATGACGCTCAACAAGTTCCGGTCCACCAAGAGCTTCCTATACAAGGCCACGAAACGGAGCAGCGAGCAGGCCGAGGCCGCGTTCCAGGCCGTCGTGGACGCAGTCAACGCCGCGGCGTCCACGGCCGGGCCGGGCAGCGCCGAGCCCGACGAGTGGCCGGACCACCACCCGCTCAGCGACGCAGCGCTGAGCATGACGCCGCCGCTGAAGCCCCGCAGCAGCAGTAGCAAGAGCGCCGCTGTCGCGAGCATGCCGGAGCGCAAGACGCACTTTGCCGCGCCGTTCTCGCTCAACGACCGGCTCAGCCTGGCCCGGGGGGCCCGGCTCAAGACCCCGCGCGCGTTCCTGCCGGGCGGGTCTGGGGGCTCGAAGGCCGGCGGCGGCGGCGGTGGACACAACATCGACGACCTGAAGAACATCAAGGCGAACATCGGCTCGAGCCTGAACAAGGTGAAGCGGCGCTTCCGGACGCTCAGCGGCCACCCGAACGACCCGGAGACGCCGAGCGGTGGAGGCGGCGGCGGGTTCCCGTCGACGCAGGCAGCTGCGCGGCTGATGATGAAGAAGCCCGGGATGCTGCTCCAGAAGGCGCTGCGCCGCAGCGACGCGATGAGTCCGCTGTCCCCGACTGACTCACTCGACGATGTGCTGACGCCGCCGCCGCTGTTTTTGGACGACGACGACTTTGCGCTCGGCGACGGCGACCTGTCGGACCCGCCGACGCCCCCGCGGGCGACAGGGAGCATGGCGATCGACGAGCTCATGACAGCGGATGCCGACACGGTTGTCGTGTGTGAAGACGACGACGCGGACGGCGGTGACGATGACGACGACGACCAGGACGACGACGAGGAAGGAGCGACGACGACGCAGCAGCTGCTGCTGGACGCCGACAGCGAACGTGCAGCCGGCGCCGTGCGGGAGCGCGTCGTGGAGCTGCTGGCGAAAGCTGTCGCCTCGTACGTGCGGATGTGCGTCGAGCGGCCCGAGATGCGCAGCTCTGCGCGCGCGCGCGAACTCTTCGAGTTCCTCTCGGCCATGGAGGACGTCTTCCTGCTCGGCTACGGCGACGCGACTTCGCCGACGCCGACGGCCGCGGACAGCAGCAGTGACACGGAGACCGACGCTGTCGAGCGCAGCGCCGCGCGCGGCCGTCGGCGCAGCCAGCAGTACTGGCACTTCCTGGCGCAGGACCGGCCGGAGACGCCGTTCTTGAACGCCCACTGGCGGTTCGTGGCGTCCAAGTGCCCCGAGTGCGCGGACAGCGAGCTGCTCTGCTCGACGCGCGGCGTACAGTGGGTTCTGGTCGCGCTCGAGAGCGGCATGCTATGGGAGTACGTGACGGCACTGCATCTGCACCCGGCGCTCACAGCGCGGTTCTACGACCCGGACGAGTCGGTCTTCCGCGACGGGAAGCTCATGGAGAGCGTGCTCCAGAGCTTATTCCAGCTCAAGCAGGTCGCGGTCGCACTCGAGATCCCGCGGCTGCTGGGACGCAAGGACGAGATGGACGAGGCCTTTGGCGTGTCGCGTGCGGGCCATAGCAGCAGCAGCAGCACCGGCGCTGTGTGCGTGCTCGAGAGCGTGTGGGAGGTCGAGCGGTACGTGCCGATCCAGGGGTGGACGAAGACGCAGGACCGGCGCTGGCAGGAGCTGCCGTCGTCCGAGTGGGTCTGGGACGGCGACTGGGCGCTCGACGGGAAGGACGCGGTCGCGGTGAACAGCAGCATCGACTCGGCGCTCGCGCTCGAGGCCGCGGCGGCGAGCGGCGACCTCCTCTGGGAGTACGCCAAGACGTTCGAGGACCGGTTCCACGACAAGGAGAAGAAGTTCGACTCGGTGCGGCGTCGCAAGTGGGTGCGTCGGCGGCGGCAGCTCCCATGTGTGCTCTCCTCTGCGGCGCTGCGCCAGCCAGCATCGAGCCTGACAGTGACAGTGTCGCCGCCAGTGAGCGGCGCCACTGCGCCGTTGAGCCTGTCGTCGAAGCCGACACCGTCGTCTCCGCCCGCGTTGTTCGGCGCGGCGTCGCTTCCAGTGGCGCCGGCGGCGACTGTGGTCACGCTCGGCGCGGCCGGCAAAGTGCGCAACGTGAAGCACTTCTTCGACCTGTCGAAGCGCGTGCGCGCGAAGACGGACGACACGGCGGTCGCGAGTCCGTCGCTGTCGTTCGCGCGCCGGCCGCTGATGAAGCGGCGCTCAAACAGCTTCGACAAGACGGTGTTCCCGAGCCCAATCGCCGACCTGGCGCTCGCGCTCGAGAGCCCGATGACGGCGCCGCTCGCGCCGGAGAAGACCGTGTCGCCCGATAAGCAGAAGAAGAAGCGCCGCTCGATCCCGTCGCTGCGGCGCTCGACGACAGCGGAGAAAGACGCGAAAGGCGCTGCCCCCGCGCTCGTGCGCTCGACAACTGCCGGGTCCACGGGGGCGATGGCGAGCGAGCGGTCTGCGAACCCGCTCGACAGCGACGGCGACGACGAGGACAAGCGTTGCTTCCGCTGCCTCGAAGCCGCCACTGCCGCCGTCGCTGGTGGCGCCGCCGCGTCGTTCAGCGCGTGCCCGAGCTGCCAGCAGCACGTGTGCGGCGCGTGCCGGAGCCACTTGGCGTTCCTGGTGTTCCCTCCGCCGCTCGAGGCGTCGCGGAAGGTGCCGGTGTGCGGCGCGTGCTACGAGCGGCTAACGGGCAAGTACCGGCTCCGAGTCGAGGCGCGCGTGAGCAAGTGCTTCCTCCGCGACAGCAGCGAGCTCGACGGTGTTGGGGTCAGCGGCGACGGCAGCGATACCGAGCCGACCAATGTCGCACCCGCCAGCAAGTCGCCGCCCAAGTTCGAGGTCGTCGTGTTCGTCAAGGACAAACCGGCGGCCGCGTGGAGCGTCGTGCGCGCGTTCGCGGACTTTGAGGCGCTGGAGAAGCAGCTGCACGAGAAGCTGCGCAAGCAGGAGAAGAAGCACGGCGCTGGCTGCCAGGCGTGCCACTGGAAGGGCGTGGACTACTCGGAGCTGCGTGGCGTGGCGCCGAGTCTGCGGACGCTGCCGATCGCCGCGCTCTCGTACGACAAGCGGCTCGTCGTGCTCGAGGCGTTCGTGCAGAGCGTGTTGGCGAGCGACACGCTGGGCCAGAGCCCCGCGGTGCAGAAGTTCCTGCGGCTGAGCAACGCCGCGAGCGCCGTGGCAAGCCGCCTCCACCCGTTCTCTCCGACGACCGCGGCGGCGCTGCGGCGTGGGGCGTCCGCGTTCGACGCTCGCACCGAGTCGTCGGTCCCGGGCGACAGTGCTGCGGGGAGCGCCCACGCCGCGACAGGCGCGGTCCTGATGGAGAGCGGCCGGTGGCGCAAGGGCAAGTGGGTCGCGCCCGAGACGAGCTCGAAGGAGACCAAGGTGCGGCTGCTGCAGAAGCTCGAAGTGAGCCTCTTCGCGGTCGTCGGCGAGGTCTTTGAGTTCGACGGCATCGGCCTCGTGCGGCGGCAGCTCTTCGCCATGACCCGGTCGTTCGTCAAGGCGTTTCTGAGCGCGAGCCACTTCCGCAAGCTCGAGAAGCAGTTCCTGTCGTTCACGGACCCGAAGAAAGTGGCGGCGGCGATCGTCGCGTTCCGCGAGTACATGTTCCCGGCCCCGGACGCGCCGGCGCTGCCCGCACCGCCCGCGCCGCTGAGCGCCGCGGAGATGCAGGCGCTGCGCAAGGACACGCTCGACGCAATCCTCGCGAGCTTCCCGCCGACGCTCGTGTCGCTCTTCGGCGAGACGTCGTGCGAGAACGCGGCGCTCAAGCTGCACGAGTTTGTGCAGCACGAGGTGTTTGTCAAGAACCTGCTCTTCAGCGTCGCGGACGAGGTGCTGCAGCAGATCTTCCCGGACTTTGCGCTCTTCCGGCCCACGCCCGCGGCGGCCGGCGCCGTGAGCAGCGTGCGGCCGGCGAGGTAGCGAGCGAGCGAGCGAACCAGCGAGCTTAGGGAAGAGGAGCGAGCGAGTGACGCGGTGGTGGACCCACGCTCCTATAATATACTGTGAGGCGTCTGTCGGTCAGTCGGGCTATCTAGGCGTCCTTCGTGGCGGCGGCGGCGGTCGGGCGCTTCACGCGGCCCACGCCCTCCTCCTGCTCCTTGATGGACTTCTCGAGCGCCTTGAGCTTCTGCTCCACGCGGCTGCGCTTCTTCGTGCGCACCGCCTGGTTGATCTCCTTGAGGCGCTCCTTCCCGGCCGCCTTGATGTCCGAGAGCGCGAACGCCGTGCCGGACTGCAGCACGCGGCTCGCCATCGTCTCCTCGATGTTGCGGTTGATGAAGCCCGTCACGGACTTGTCGCCATGGTTCTTGAACCCGCCTTCATTGCGGCGCACCTCGGTCGTCGGGTCTGCGCACGCAAGAGAGACAGAGAGAGAGCAAGAGCAAGCGAGTGAGCGAATGTGAGCAAATGTGAGCGATGGCGCTTTGCCAAGAGACTCGGTGGCAGGCACCCAGCCGCCACGTACTGCCTTTCTTGGTGAACTTGGCAGCCGAGAACTTGTGGCCGTACGCCTTGGGCTTCTTGCTCGGCTTGGCGCTCGCATTCTTGACGTTCTTGGCGCTCTTCTTGAGGTATCCCTTGCCCTGCGCCATGATGGTCTCCGACGTTCGTCCCTGCCGATGCAGCCGAAATGCTTTGAAATGCTTTGCTTGGTTGACAAGCAGACGTATACAACCAATTGAAAAATCTGACCAGTAACATGGATAGGCCCTCTGTTCCGAAACCATAGTAAAACTCATATGTTTTCTTCGGACCTCTAAATTAATATGGGCTGGCGGATTCTGACACTTGGTATCAAGATAAGGTATCAAAGCATCAAAACGAGATGAATCTAAAAAACGAGATGGACCCGAGATACGCTTCACACATTCACCAAAAGACGCTGGCTGCGATCGAGTTCCTTGTCAAAGATCGACACCTTACGGCTCGGGACATTATCGTAGTTGCGGGCGCTTTGAAGTCTGCTCTTGTGTATAAACGCAACCCGGGAAGAGACGAGCGAGACTGTTCAAAAGCGTGGTTGATGTGGTTACGGAGGCAGCTGCTGCTGATGCAGCGCAGCAGCCCATTTGGCGCCCGCGAGCTGAGCACGAGCGCGAGCAACACGACTTGCATCATCAGCTCTTTCAGTTACAGATACATGTGAATGAAGCGAATGCCCGTCCACCACCAACACCATTCGTCGACGTCAATGGCGTGTTCCGCTTAGTGATCTACAATGATCATGTTCCCCGCGGTGGGGCGATCACCCTATCGATCTGCGCCTTTACATGCGAATAGATGAGTGCTTGTATGATTGACGTGATGCTCTTGTTTCTGTGTGTCTAAGTTAACGCTCCATGTTGCACAGCTCAATGAAGCTGCACTCAAACATCATCTTGAGAGACATAAGGTTACTGGTGAGATTCCAGTGGGGACTGGTTTAACCATAACCATTCGGGATCGCCCGGCCCTCGTAGCCAACTGGATATGCGAACTCCTTGTGGGTAGATGCCCACCAAGATGCTTCCAGCGCTGTCTTTCTCTATCGTCGCGTCACCACTTGCTCTCACAGATCTACATTCTAAAAGGCGAGTTCGTGACTCGCGGACCACTCAACTGGTCAGCGCATGGAACAGAACACAGCTGCGGGCTAGACTTTGTCCACCGCGCTAGACCAGAGATGTCTGCTGCCACTCAGTTTCTCCAAGCGCTGCGGGGTGAGTGCTACGTCGTCAAGCCAATCGACACGAACAGCGACGTGGCGTCCCGGCGCGTTCATCAAGAGGTGACGATAGATCAACTGCGCTGTGAAGTCCAGATACTCGAGCTTCTGCGTCATCACTTCGACCAGCGAGCAAATCCCTTGTAGTATATGTTTACGGAAGCGAGAGGTCCGAGCGAGGCGGTGATCATGGAGTGGTAGTGCGGTGGTGTGGCGGTGTGTGCAAATTGGTATTGCTCAATGTATTGACTCAAAATCAAAGTACTCGTCGCGCCCTCGCGGATCACGGTGGTCCCGGCAGTTTCCGAGATGCTGATTGATGTGGGAGAACTTAAAGCGCTGCCTGTAGCACAGCTGCTCGCTCTGCATGCTTTCAGATTACAGCGTGACGCTGAAGATCCCGGCGTCATAGTCACCTATCGCCGTCTCGAAGTGCTAGTCCAATATTTATGGATTGCGTTCAACAGCTATGGTGGGTGAGCGGCGCTCTTTCACAGACACGATGGCTCTCAATTACATTAAGAAACGCTCGCTTCAGCGCTCGATGTCGTCAAGCTTTGTGTATGCGCGTCCTGACTACTTTTGCACCTCGATGGGGTATGCACTGATAGCTCTCGACGCCGTCAAGCGTAAGTCGAGGGCCGCCAGCACCATCAGGTAGCAATCGGCGACTTCAGCGGACGCGCGTTCCTTAAGGCGGCGTTGACGCGCAGCCGCTGCGTGTCAGCCTACACGGGTGCGTCGGAGCGGGGGAGGGCGGCTTTGCCACGCGCTACGCCAAGTGTGTTACCTTGTCTTGCGTGTCCAGCAACGCGATCTCGCTGACCGACGTCAACCCTCACGCAGTTCGCCGCCTTGCCCTTGAGCGATAATTCTTCGTCTTTTCTTACACCTTTCCGTGTCTTTTAAATAAATATTTCAAAAGTAACCTCACATGTTTTGTTTGGACTTCTATTAAATAAATAGCGCATCTTTTGCAAGCGTTTACCGAATGGTACAGTCCAGGTGACTACAGTCCTGTGCAAAACTATAGACGCACCCATTTTTTGCACTGTAAGTGTTGCTCGGTTTTGACTTTGAAAGCGGTGCTTTACAAGGCGATACCAGCAATAAAAAAGCATCGTTGCGCAAAAAGAACTAAAAAAGATCGATTAGGAAAATAGCAAACAAATTACACCCAGATGGACCCCTGTGCAAAACTATCGACGCATTTTTCTGCGTTCGTTTTTCTATAACACATAACTGACAGGGGAATATTATGTATCGATTTTATCTACAGTAAAACGGGAGACGATCGTCACAGCAACAAGTTATAGGTATAGCGACAGCGACAGCGTTTGTGCATGATGTCATTTGGTTGAGCACACGTCGGAGAAGATGCGGTAGCACTGTGCGGCGCGGAGAGGATTGATGTGATTCGTTTGCTCTTTTCCTAATTAGTATTTTTTAGTTCTCTTTGCGCTACGATGATTTTATTGCTGGTATCGCCTCGTAAAATATCACTTTGAAATTCAAAACCGCACAAAAGTTACAGTGCTGAAAATGGGTGCGTCTATAGTTTTGCACAGGACTGTAAGAAGTAATAGAGTGAAGATTAGATCAAAGTAACTGTAAATGTTGAAATTTGGTGTAAAATTTTTAAATGAGAAACTATATATCAATATTTTGAGTTACTCTGTTTTTTAAACCAAAAAAGTTTTGAAAAGCTACTTATCTTAAAAGTCTAGTAACTTTTCAAAAGTTTTTTAAATTTGTTTGGACGAAGTCAAAATAAACGTTTGTAACTACTTCACAGTAAAAGCAGTTCAGAGTGTGTACACTATCATCTGTTGTTTTTTTACTGGGAAGTACACTCGTGTACGGTGCATCCAACAAATGGGCCACGTGGCCCATTGTTATTTACGTGTTATTAATAATATCGATGTACTTAACGTGTTATTTCCGAATCGTGATGTTATTAAGTCGACAGATACTTTATAGGGAGTGTTTGGCTCTTTTACCGTGGGGCCCAAACGACTGTGCGTCTAAATCTAAATCTAAATGTGGGTCATAATGTAATAAACACTTTTCTAGTTTTAGACTTGTAGACACAAAATTTTGTCTTGATTGGATTAGAATTGACGGTGTTCTTTTTTTCATTAGGAAGTTCGGCCTCTTTGAGTTAGAGATTGGGTTTTAAAAGAGGTTCCATATGATATACTCGCTGCAACACAACTAAATAGTTATGTTGCAGCAGAGTACCAAAACTAGCACAGAAATCGTTTTGTTTTTAAATGACCAATTTCTTAGCAAAAATATGCAAAGTAATTCACACAAAACTACGCAGGATAAATGTCGCTTTTTTATTTTACCGAAAGTGACATGAACTATATGAGGTGTATTTAGTAAAAATGAATAGAAAACGATTACGCACGATTTCTATTCGACCATAGTACAGTATTAAAATCCGTAATATGAATTGAAATATATTATATTATGGCCATTATTTAACTTTCAAAAAAATTTCAGCAAACATTTTGCAACTCAACAAAAGATTGCAAATCTCGAGCAACACAAGATTACTCCTCTCGAAAAAGCATTGTGTACTGTCATCTGGGCCACAGAGACTTCCATCCTTGTTCAAGTTATACTTCTGTAGGAGGACAGGCTTTCATCGAGCACTGCAGTGCGCTGTGAACGAAGAGAAACACCAGCCCAGATGTGCTGCTGCCTCATCATCTCGCTTCTCGCGCAAGGTACAAGAGTGGAGCTGTGATGGAAGAGAGTAGCGACGCGAGTTTTAAGCGTTCTCAAACCATCGAAACACCGACCTTCAGGCGCTATTTGTTACCCGCTGCAGTCATTGTGCTGAGTGTGAGTCTCGTTTCTTGGAAAAGGAAGCTTGACAAACTGTCAGATTCACTCCTTGGGGTGCTCTCCCCTGTCGATCCTCACTTCGCAACAAGACACGAAACACAGAATCGGCGCATCCGCGATGAGGCAAGGACCGCGCGTTCAAATCGGCAATGTCGGCGTGGCCGGATCGATCGTCTCGGTGTCTGCGGAGCTGCAAGCCGTCGAGATGCTACTGTCGAACGCCCCTCGCACTACGATTGCTTCGACGCCAGTGTGGGACGCCAGCGCTCCTGCACAGCTCACCATCGGCGCGTATCACTCTTTGTAACGTCGACTTCAACTGTGCAAGTGGCGGGGACAGATCCGATTCAGGCGAGGATCTTCAGTGACACGCCGGATCGAGTCGCCTCGGGCTGGTTCTTCCTCGATGTACATTGGAGCTGTGGAGCAAGTCGCGTTGGCTGGAAGCTGGTGACCCCAGCTTCCGAAGAGCCCGCGAGGCTCTCGAGCCAATAAGACGCAGCAAGTACCAACAGTAGACAGTCTACTGGCATAACAGGTGTGCATCCGACAAGGTACGCACTGCCCTCCCTACCCGAACCATTGCACTTCCCGGGTCTCGTCCGCTTTCACTCCGTGGCGCCGAGAGAGCGTCGGGACTTGGTGGCAGCTGCCATCGCCTTCTTCTTCCTGTTCTTCCTCCTCGATCACATCGTCGCCGTCGTCGCTCAAGCGACTCGTGCGCTTCTCGCTCGGCCGCGATCGAGACGGCGGCATCGACGCCGACGAGGACGGCGGGATGCCGTACATCTGCTGCAGCTTCTCGTCGATGCGGTCCATGTAGTCGTGCACTGCAGAGTTGACCCGGTCGACCTCAATGCGCCGCCGGTTGTTCTGAATCTCCGCCGCGCGCGCGACCTGCAACGACGCCGCCTTTGCTTCGGTACGAGTACTTCGCAGCGGATGTCCGCGCAGCTCCGCGCCGTCGTCGATCTGGTGTTGCGAGCGCATTGCGTCGCTATTGTCGCGGTCGTCGAACGCAGCGGCGAGCTGCAGCCGCCGCCACTCGTCCAGGAACTTGCTGTTCGCGTCGCTGGAGGAGCGCGGCGAGAGCTCGAGTCGGAAGTTCGGTGCGGATACGCCGCTTAAGGCGTCGTTCACGGTCCGCGCTCTTCTCTCTTCCCCGTCTCTGTCGTCGCGCTCGCGCTCGTGGCGCGTCGCTCCGCCACTGTCGCGTTCGCTCGGCGTGGTGTACTGGTGGTACAAGCACGCGTCGTCCAGCGGCAGCTCTGGCGACAGTTTGCGGCTGTCACCGCTTGACCAGAGCGACGAGCCCTCGCTGGAGGCATGCAGACGCTCGTCCTCGCGGGGGTCAGACGCCGCGAACCGGACTCTCGACTGCGCTTTCTTTCGCAGCGGCGCCGGCTCGGAGCCGCCGTCGGACGCGAAGCTCTGCTCCACGTCCCGCAGCTTGGCGTCGTGTAGCTCCCTCTCGAGACTCTCCTTCTGCCGCGTCAGCAGCTCCACCGACGCCTGCAAGCTCGTGCGCTCGCCGACCTCGTGCTCCAGCTGCCAGTTTGCCTTCTGGTACAGCTCGTGGGCTTTCCGCGCCGCCTGCTTGAGGTGCCGCACCTCCTCCTCCTGCTTGGAAGCACCGGCCTTCGCGGCCTCGGCCTTCTCCTCCTCCTCGGCCGACGCGAGCTTGAGCGCCGCCACGTTCGCGTGCAGCACCTGCTTCTCGGTGTCCAGCGCCCGCAGCTTCTCCTGGTAGCTGGCGACCTCAATCTGCAAGCTCTCGACCTGGACGCGGGCCTGGCGCAGCTCCTGCTGCGTCGCGCGCGTCTCGCTTGCCTGGGCCTCGAGCTCTCGCTGCTTCAGTTCGAGTCGCTGCTGCGCTGTTTCGTGGTCGCGACGGCTCTGCGCGCGGAGCCCCTCGACCTCGCCCTGCAGCTCGGCGGTCTGGTGCAACAGCTGCTCCGTCTGCTGCAGTCGCGCCGCTTGCTGCTCGAGCTGCGTCTGGAGCTCGTAGTTGTCAGCCTGCAGCGCGTTACGTTGGAAGTGAAGGTCCTCCACGCGCTTCCCGAGCGCGAGGACGCGCTGGCGGATGCGGCCGACCGCTGAGCGCTCGCTCTCGCTGTTCTCCGCGTCGCCCTCGCCCGCGGCGGGTAGGCGGCGCCGAGAGCCCCCGCGCCGTCGCTCCAGTAGCGCCTGGCAGTGGAACGCGCCGCTCGTGTTGTCCAGCAGCGCCTCCGTCGCGCTCGGGTCGATCGCAGCGAGCACCTGCACGAGCACACTGCCGAGAAACGGCGCCGACTCGGCGGGGCCTCCGAGCGCGAGCACGTCCGCCACAGTCTCCGCGACGCCGCCATTCCGTAGCCGCTCGATCACGAGCCGCAAGTTCAGCGCCGCCAGCGTCGACCGTGGAGCCAACACCTTGATAGCAGTCGGCGGCGGGTTGCGCTGCAGCGACGACGAGGCCGAGGCGCGCCGGTCGCTTCTACCGGACGCTCTGGAGCCTCGCTTCCTCGGCGCCTTGAGCGACGTGCACGTGCCGAACGACCCGCCGCTGGCGTCGAAGCGCTCCGGCGCGTCGCTGTCTCCGGCTTCGTTCGTTTCGCCGCTGCCGACGACGGGATGCTGGAGCTGCTGGAGCGCTCCGCACCGCTGGAACCGGTTCAACGCGAACACTGCGATCACCACGCGGCGGAAGCGCTGGTGGCGCTGGCGCTCGCTTCGGCCGAGCCGGCGCCCAGCGTCCATCGGCACGAGCTCCTGGAGCACCTGCCCGATGCACTCGACTTGGTACTGCGACTGCGCGTACTCGGCGTTCTCGTGCAGCAGGAAGCGCTTCTGCGCCTGCAGCTCGCTCACTTGGAGTACCAGTGGCTGCACCACGAGCACGAAGAGCCGCAGGACCGTCGCGAGCACCGGGAGGTCGGCTTCGAGCCTCGCGACGACGGCCTCGAGACGTGCTCGGTCGGCCAGCGCGGCGTCCCGCTGCGTGTTCGCAGCGTGCAGCTCGCCCGCTAGCTCGCGCTTCTCGCTCTCCAGCTCGCTCGCGACCGCGTCGAAGCGCTTCTTCTGCTCCCTGACGCTCTCTGCGTGCAGCGTCTCGACTTCCGCCAGCACGCGCTCCGCCTCCTGCGCCTTCGCCTCCAGTTCTTGCTGTAGCGCCTGCGCCGCGCTCGCTCTCTCGCTGCGCTCGAGGGCCGCCTGCTCGAGCTCCTGTTGCGCCGACTGGTGCGCTGAAAGCACCAGCTGGACCTCGCTCTCGAGCGTCACAAAGTGCCGCGAGACGGATTCGTCTCGCAGCGCTGGAGGCCCACGCTCGCTCTTGCCGCTCTTCCGTCTGCGAGACGCCGGGCGGCCGCTGTCGGCGTCGCCTTCCCCGCCCTCCTCGCCGTCTTCGCTCGCACCCCCACGCCGCTCTCGACGGCGCCGGCGCAGTCGCTGTAACAGACTCTGGACGAAGTGCTCGCACTTGCAGAGCTCCTCCTCGAGTGCCTCATTCTTTTCGCACGTCTGCTGGCTCCACCGCAGGACCTCCAGCTTCTCCTTGCTCGTGATGTCGCGCGCCTGCTCCGCGACCGCCCGCTGCTCGCGCAGGTCCGCGATCTTGGCGGCGTCTTCGCTGCGCAGCCGCTCGAGCTCCTCCGCGCTTGTCTGCAGGGCGGCGAGCTTCTTCGCCTGTTGCAGCGCGGTGTGGCGCACGCGCTGGAACGCGTGCACGAAGCCCATCGCCTCAGTGCGCAGCGCGCTCACGGCGCCTTGCAGGAACTGGAGCTCAGGGAGAGCCTGGTGGCGCTCCGATCGGCTCGTCCGCGTGCGAGGCGCCTCGTTCTCCGCGTCGGAGCCGCCGCCGGACTCTTTGTCGCTGCCGACCTCAGCTGCCGCGTTCGCAGCAGCGCTGGCTGCGTGCCGCCCGCTGCTGTCGTTCTGCAGCGAGTTCTCGAGGTAGCTCCGCAGCCCTTCGGCCTCCTTGCGGAGCCGCCGCAGCTCATCGCCCACGCGCGCCTTCGCCTCCAGTGCCACCGCGCGCTCGGCCTCGTGGCGCTGCTCCGCACTCTCGCACTCGTCCCGCAGGCTCGCGAGCGCCTTGTAGTCCTGTCGCTGCTTCGCCAGCAGTTCGTTCACGTGCTCGTCGTACCGTTCGTGCTGCTCCAGAAGCGCGGCTTTCTTGTCCTTCAGGCGTTGCTGGAGCTGCGCAACACGGCGCTCGCACGCGTCGATCTGTTGCTGCTTGCGCTTCCCGTCGGCGTCCAGCTTCTCGATCCGAGCGTCCAACGAGCCGCGCAGCGTCTCGAGCTCGGCTTGGAACGCGCAGTGCTGCGTCTCGAGCTCGGCTTGCAATGAGCTGCGCTGCGTCTCGAGCTCAGCTTGCAGTGAACTGCGCTGGGCCTCGAGCTTCTTGCGTCGCTCTCGCTCGGCGTCGAACGCCTTCTGCAGCGCCTCCATCCCTGTCTCCATCCGCTGCACGCAGGCGGTCGCGGAAGCCTCGATCGCCTCGCACTGGGAGCTCTTCTCCGCAAGCTGCGCCGACAGGGCGCCGCTGTCGCGCTTGCGCGCGTGAAGCTCGTTCTTGGCGCGGCTCAGCTCGTTCTCCAGCGCCTCGACGGTGCTCCGCAGCAGCTCGTTCTCCTCGGTGTCTCGGGCTTCTCGCTGCTTCGCCTGCTTCAGCGAGCGCTTCAGGCGCTTGGTCTCCGTGACGAGATTGCCCATGTCGCTGGCAGCCTTCGCGTGACTACGCTCCTGAAGCTCGAGGGCCTCCTGCAGACTGACGCGCAGTGTCTCGACCTCGGTATGCGCTGCACTCAGCTGCTTCTGGCAGCTCTTGAGCTTGCGGCTGGTCTGCGCCGCCAAAGCCAGGCTCTGCTGGTCCTGTTCGACCTGCGCCGCCAGATCTGCGGTTTCGGCACGAAGGCGCTTGAGCTCTCGGCGCTGCGACTGGTTCTGCTCATCGAGCACCTCGTTCTGCTCGCGGTACACGCGGGTCTCGTGGCGGAAGCGGTTGTTCTCGACCTGCAGACGCCGCAGCAGCTCCAGCTGCTTGCGTAGCGCCTCGTTCGACGCCTCTTGCTGGCTCAGCTCCTTGACAAAGTCTGCTCGCGGCGGTGCGCTGCCAGGATGCAGGCGTGGCTGCGGAAGCCTCGTCGTTGGCGACGCGATTGCGGTCGCCGGACGCAGGCGGCGCGACTGCTGCTGCTGCGTCTCGGCCATCCGACGCTCGTAGTCGCTGATCGCCTTGGCTTTGATGCGGCTCAGCTCGCGGATCGCGTCGTTGTCGCTGTTGGCGCCTGCGTCTTTTGCTCGACCGCGCTCTGTCATGGCCAGTGGCGTTCTCGCCTTGGATACCTTGCGCCTGAGAGCGATCCCAGCCAGCTCGCGCTCCGACTGCATCTGATCCCTTCGCGCGAACTCTTTCTCCTGCCGCTGCCGCGCCGGTTGCTCCTCCTCTGCTCTGCAGCGGTTCCCACGGTCGCCGTTCTCCGATGCGTTGCTGTCCAAGTCGCTGTTGTCGCTCCGCGAGGACGACGAGAGCCCGGAGGGCGACATCGCGGCGACGGCGGCAGTGCTGTCGTCGCGTACGTCGCTCTCCCCGCGAAGGTCGTCAAAGAGCTGTCGCTGGCGCGCAAAGTGCTCCTGCTGCTTGCGCAGGTTCCGCTGCAGCTGCTGCTCCACGTGCCGGCTGCTCTGCGAGGCAGTGGGCGCGTCGTCGTGGCAGTCTTCGACGCTCGAGAGGTCGCCGAGACTCAGGCCCGAGCGTGTTGGCGGGGCTCGCGCAACGTCCTCTGCTGGGGCAGTCAGCGACAAGTCCTGCGTCGTGTCTCCCGAGGCGGTGCTCATCGTACGCACCACCGACGGAAGTCGCTACCCCCCGGCGCCAGGATCTTCGACGGGAAGCAGGTGGGCTATCTGTGGCGCCGTCCTCTCTGCTTCGAGCCCACCTCACGCCTCCTGTTCGCTGCCGCCGCGAAGGTCGCCGCGTGTGAGGAAGCCGAGCCGATCGGATTGAAGCGTCGTCGGTCAGTTATACGTCGTGCAGCGTGTAGCGAAATCGCAATGCAGTCAACGAGCAGTGCAGAGTCAGTCCTCCTGTCGTGCCCTTGAGGCTCTCCGCAACTTGAACGACTTCCCTTTCGTAAAGTAGTCACGTGGGGCTCTCAGCAACTTGATGGAGGCGAACTGTACTAGTACAGTACTTCGAAGTAGTTGGTGTTGGTATATCTCGAATGAGTACACTTTCGTGGAGATCTGTCGATCTTCGTCAAGATATTCCTGCGACCAAGAACTGTTCTTTCTCAGGACGGGGATCATAATCACAAGTGGACACAGACACGAAGCCCAACGAGTTCAAAGACACCGCGGAAAGGAGCGGCCAGCGATCACAGCAGCAGCAGGTCAATGTCAGTCGTTGACTGCCGTGACGCTGCGAGATGCAACACCTGCGTCCTTGCCGCAACGATACTCGAAGCTCCACCCTGATACGTCACGTTTGTAGTTCATTCGTAGTCGAACGAGGATTCTGGAGTGCAAGCGCCCATGTCGAGATCATCGGGAGCAACAGCCTCCAACCACAGAGACACCCTTGCAGACACAACTCCACGACGCATCGCAACTGGACACGAAAGCAAGAAGACCACCAAACGCAGCAGTATATGGACTAAGTATGCACCCTGTGAGCTATCCTCACGAGCGTCGGTACGCCAACCACCAGTAGCCCAATGCAACCAGACGCCGGCCGCCAGGTCGATAGACCACCACTTAGCCCTTCACGCACTGCGCGTACTCGCCGTCGCGGCGGACGCACTTCAGGCCCCCCGTGCACGAACCCGTCCAGTTGAAGCCGCCGCACTGCTCCCACTCGCCCGCCGGCTCCTTGTAGCACATGCCCGAGTTCTGGTCGCGCACACGGCAAACGGAGCCAGCCTCGCACGCGCGCGGGTTTGGCTCGTTCGTGTACTTGCACTGGCCCCAGCGCGCGACGGCCGGGCCGTTGTTCTGGCCACCGCCGTTGTTCTGGCCGCCGCCGTTGTTCTGGCCACCGCCGTTGTTCTGGCCGCCACCGTTGCCCGGCTGGCATCCCCACCAGTTGTCGTCCTTCTTGACGCAGCTCCAGCCAGAAGTCGCGCAAGAGCCCGTCCAGCCGTTGCCGCCGCACTGCTGGTAGTTGTCCGCCGGCTCCTTGATGCACTGGCCGTAGCCGTCGTTGGCGCGCACGCGGCAGACATTGCCCGGAGCACACGGCTGCAGGGCCGAGTTCGCCTGCTTGCACGTGCCCCACTGCGGCACGTTCTTGTCGTTCTCGCTCGGCGTGTGCACGCGGATGTGGATCGTGGACTCGGCCGTGGCGTTGACGGCGGTCGAGAGCGCGGCAACGGCGGCGATGGCGGCAACGAAGATCTTCATCTTGGAGGAAGCGTGGGGGTTTTGATGAAGCTGGGGAGTGGAGGAAGAGACTTGCTCGCTGGAGAGGAAATCGGGGAGTGAGCTCTTCGTGTGGACTTGTTGGCGATGGAGCTCGACTAGCAACGGAGCTCGCACGAGCAAGCAGCTCGTGCGGGGCAGCTGCGGCGGTTGTAGGCGTGATTCGACTCGGTTGATACAGAGTGCAATATGACATCGGAACTTGAGGGTGTTCGAAGTAGGTTCACTCTGGGCACCTGATTTTTTTGCAAAGTATGGATTGCAGTGTCCAGCAAATCGATACAAATGCTTAGTAATGTGTGGAATTGATAGTGGCGGATTTTGCGCATCAAACCACAAAAATCATGACTCGATCTTCTTTCGAGTGGACGTTCGGGTGCAAACCATTCGCGAATGGGTAACTTTGCAAGTGATTTGGAAACTCTCTTGCGCTTGAGCAAGATCGCTTGAAGCCCTGCTGTTTGCAGCAGACAACGGCTACGAGCGAAAATCCACCTCCGCATGCTCGCACGATGCGTGTGAGCTAGGTTGCCTGTCAGTCTGCCTGCCTGGACTCTGAGCGATAGCTTCAGAGGCAAGAGCGCCGATCTTGCGCCGCAGCAAGCCGAGCTGCCCAGCTGCAGTTGTGAGGAGCGCTGGCGTGTGCGTGTGCGGTTTCTTTCCATTCCATGGTTGCCTCCAACACGGTTGCGGCAGATCCCGATTCCGGTACTGCATCGACTGGTGTGCAGTATTACGAAGAAGTCAAGAAGATCGCGACTGCGGTTTGATATCTTTGGGTGCCGAGATTCACGGCGTCCGAACAGGACGTCGGCGGCAGTGCTTCAGGCTGCTAATGCGCGCTGTGTGTGATGCAGCATCCCTTGTGGATGGAGCTCAAGAGATGGAGGCTCTTCGACATCAATTGCATCACAAGGAGCGATTCGCCACTCCCTCGCACTACAAAGAACTGTTCAGAAGGAAAAACACGGTCATTCGATCGGCATCTTCGAGTGTATTGCAGTCAGCTCATATCTCGTCGTTGATGCAAGTCGAACACTGGACAATGAACGCACACGCGAGCAAGTCTCGCGAGCGCGTCCGGAAATGAACTCGCCTGTGATTGGAGCACACAGTCGGCACGACTGAGTGGACACTTACTTCAGGCACTGCGCGTACTCGCCGTCGCGGCGGACGCACTTCAGGCCCCCCGTGCACGAACCCGTCCAGTTGAAGCCGCCGCACTGCTCCCACTCGCCGGCCGGCTCCTTGTAGCACATGCCCGAGTTCTGGTCGCGCACACGGCAAACGGAGCCAGCCTCGCACGCGCGCGGGTTCGGCTCGTTCGTGTACTTGCACTGGCCCCAGCGCGCAACAGCCTTCTCAGCGTCGCTCGGCACGTGCACACGGACGTGGATCGTGGTGGATTCGGACGTAGCGGTGACGGTCGAGAGCGCGGCGACGGCGGCGATGGCGGCGACGAAGAACTTCATCCTGAGACTTGGTAAAGAGCTGGAGCTTGAGGGGGAGGGTGGAGACTTGGTGGCTGGAGGGCAGATTGGGTAATGAGCTCCTGCCGAGGTGATCAAACTGATCGATCGAGCGCCGTCCGAAGATCGTCCTTGAAGGAGACGCGAACTCCATCAGGTCTTCACTTCTTCAGTTGTGACCAGAAGTTCGATTAGTTACAGATGGAAGCGCGATGAAGGAACGAGCAAAACCACATTCCCTTTTATTTTCGATATCATTCATAAATGACTGACAAACCAGATGCATCCAATTTCGCTAATATTCTAACTTTATCATATAATATATTTTTGAAGATGATAAAATCAGCTGTTTTAGTTCTTGCTTACAGCTGCGATTCTCGTTTGCGTCCGTCGTGCAGGACAAAGATCGAGTATTTAACGCACCAAGCGAGTACCGTGGGGTGTAGTTCGCGCCTGGCCTCACCGCATGTCCATCGCTCTCTGGAGCGATTCTTCTGCCGACACGCTCATATCTTTCACGAAGCTCAGCTGCTTGCGCAGCGCCGGCGCACGCTTTGTCAACCCGCTGCAGACAGCGCACACTCGAGAACTGGTGGCTCCGAGGGAGTGGAAGGGTTCTCGGCGCTCAAGACCTCGTGAGGACACACACACACACACTGTGGCTCCACTACTTGCTTGCAACAACCAGTGGACTCAAGCACACGCGCTCTCCACAACAGAGCACCAGTGCTCTGTGTTCAAATTCACGCACTGCGATAATGCAACTGCAGGATGCTCGGAGACGCCGATGGCGACTCGCTCGAGGTCCGGCCGACGACCCATCCGGCACTCCAACGACCCAGCCAGGCGACCAGAGCTTGACTTTGCCCCAGACCTACGTACTTCGCTACGATCGGCCTTCGCGCCCTCCTACTTGCAGCGCGACTCGGCCGCGTCCGGGCTCGACGGCTCGCACTTGGCGGCACCCTCGCACGACGGGTGCGACCACGTGTTGTCCGGCTTCTTCTCGCCGCAGAGCTCGCCCACCGGCAGCTTGTCGGGCTTGCACTGGCTGTACCAGTTGTTGTGCTTCACGCACGTCGCGCCGGCGACGCACGTCTTGAGCCCCTGGAAGCTCGCGCCGCCGCATTGCTCCCACTTGCCCGCGGCCGCCGCCGAGCCCGGCGCCTGCGTCACGGGCGTCACGGGCGTCGTCGCGTTGCCCGCGCCGCTCGGGAGGCACTGCGAGTACCACTCGTCCTTCTTCACGCACTCGCTCTGCGTGCACTTGGCGCTCCACGGGTCCTTCCAGCCCTTGCCGCCGCACTGCTCGTAGAGCTTGGCGCTGAGCGAGCGGCACTGGCCGTAGTGGTCGCTCTCGATGATGCACTGGAGCCCGGCGGCGCACTTCTCGGTCGAGTCGCTCCACTTGCACTGGCCGTAGAGCGGCACGGGCTCCCCGGGCTTCGCGGCGCCCTTGACGAGCTTCGAATGGTGCTTCCCGTGCGCCTTCTTGAAGCGGAACGTCGAGCGGTTGTGCAGGTCCTGGCACTGATAGAAGTACGGGCTGATGAACACGCACGTGGTATTCACGCACTCGTTCTTCCACTCGCCCGACGTCGACGAGCCGCCGCACTGGTCCAAGAGCTCCGGCTTCTTCTTCATGCACGCCGCGTACTCCTTCGTCACCTGCACGCACTTGAGGTCGTCCTGGCACGCGACGGAGCCGCCCTCGGGCGACAGGCACGTCGCCAGCAGCCCCTGCTTGACACTGTGCACATGCACCTTGACGTGCCACGGGGTGGCGGTCGCGAGCGCGACGGCGGCGGCGGCGGTGAGCGTCACGAACAGCTTCATCGCGGGGTCTTTGACAGGCTTGTTGTTGATCGGAGGTGGCGAGTGCGCAAGTGAGGTGATAGTGAGATCAAGTGAGAGAATCGGGTGCTTGAACGAGATTGCAGCAGAAGACGAGGAGTCCTTGGATGTCGAATGCCAAAGCAAGGTAAACTTTGACGTCAGATCAAAACAGTATCAACAGCGAAGAAACCCAGTGAGTCAGAAACGCACCGTCTTTTGGCACACTTCAGCCAAAGCGCACCAGCCTGATTTTATCTGGTTGCAAGTTTTTTTCAGTTTGCACCCAGGTTCGCCAACCAGCACACTTCCGAGCATCAAGCATAATGACCGACAAAGTATGAAGCGCGACTCGCACTCGGTTTGTGTGACTGGCACTCCAGACTACACCAGTCAACCTCAGAGCTGCGCAACAACAACGAGCGGCCATTGTCACACAACTCGAGGGTGGTGGTGGCGGCGATGATGCTGGTGGTTTGGTGGTTGTGCTGGTGCTGACAAACATCGCAACTCGATCAACCCCGGACACCGACAGCGCGCGAACGCGATTGTACTTCGAGTACGGTAGCACTAGTAGTAGAAGAGGGGAGGAGGAAGGACTGCCCACTCAGCGAACGACGCAAGCGTACGAGACTGAGATGCATGAGAGAGCACGAGCCATCTGCAGTACCATCGGAACGAAGTCCTGGCAATACCAGGATGCCAGCCTGGCATCCTGAGAGTTTGAGGTCCACAGACTCGACGCCGCTTTTGGGAGATGAAGTGGCCCGACATGTTGCTCGGTTCTGCCTCATCCGAAGTCAGTTCGACTTGACCTGCGCGACAGCAAGTGCAGTCCACGCAATAGACAAGGTCGCGAGTGACTACAAGGCTGCTTTCATGCCAGACTTGAATCGCCCTGGACGACCTTCACGAAAAGATACTCCACTCCTGCCAACCCTGCCAGATATACGCGTGCGCGCGTCAGCACCTTGGCCCCAAACGCAGGAATGAAGCACTGAAGTGCGTGTCGTTTGCATGTTGACAGTAGATCGAGCTCGTACGCCTTCTGCTCCCCCACCGGCAACAGCAAGTTGGACAGCTACGAATGCAACAGATACAGAGAAGCAACAGGAAGATGTTTGCTACTGCGTCGGAGAGCTATCGCCTGAAAGGAGCTTGAGTCCGCCACGACCCGATCCGAGTCGAATCTGACCGAGATAAGTCAAGTCTCGCGCAACTCCACGCCCGGCCCCGCCCAGCTCCGTCTCACTCGTTCGCTAGCGCGCTCATTCTACCCGCGAACTCGGCATGCACTACGCGAAGTTGTCGTTCCAGTGATTACAGTTCTAACACTCTGAGTTCGTGCATGCTAAAGAGCAGCCCTTACCACCGCACTGCCCCCAGGTCTTCACGAACCCCTCACGGCGTTCACCGTAGGCGGGTGCTCCTCGTCGTCGAACTGCACTAACCACCTTTGGTCAAACCTCGACGACACCGCCGCCGCCATCTTCGCTGCTGTCATTGGTATTGATACCTGAACCCCGCACGTTGTCAATCTCGACGCCTTCAGTGTCCACGCGAACGTACAGTACACACTCGTGGCCTCCGTGACACGGACTCCGTGATACTTGCCGATGTGAGAAGTATGAGCGACGCAGAGACCGAGGTCTTCATGGCGGAGAACTCGGAGTTGGTCGAATGGATGGAGAGTGCATGGCTCGGATGGAGACTTGCGTGAGAACTGGACGCTCGAATGAGAAGTGCAAGATCGACCCAAGCGCCACCACAGCAACCTTCAGTGAGGAGGATACTGTTTCGACCCTTCAAACGACGTTCACAGCTTGCATGAATCGCTATATTTCACTTTTTGTAAGCTCACTTTTTCGCGAGATCCCATTTTTCAACCAGCAACACCACCAAACACAGCAATGGCGGAGGTGCGTCTCCTGTGTGCGCGGCTCTCACTCGTGCGCTGTGTCTACTCGCTGACGCCGCCACTCGCCCGTTGTCGCTGCAGAACGCAGAGCTCTCGGTGGGTTCTTCGCTCGCATTCTCTCTCTCTCTCTCTCTCTCTCTCTCTCCACCCAGCGCCGCCACTAACGCCGTTCGAACTCGCTCGCGTCACGCTCGTCAGAACGTGGCGGCGCGCCTGAGTCAAGTGGAGGCGCAGCTGGCGGCCGACGCCGCGCGTATCGACGGCCCCGTGGGCGGCGTGGAGCTCCGTGCGTACCAGCAGCAGGTTCTCGCGCGTCTGCGTCAGATCCGCGGTGCGTTTTGTTCATGGGAGGGGGTAGTAGAGCACCGCGTCGTCTATCGGTGCAGTTTCATATAGCGTGGTGCATTATGAGCGGCCGTGTAGTGGCCGCAAAGGAGCTGACGACGCGCCTGCCTCCCACCCACAGACACGATGAACGCGGAGGGCTCGTCACTCGAGCAGCTGCGCGCTGAACGCGACGCGGCGCGCAGCGAGGCCGCGACGCTCAAGCAGCAGGTGGCGAAGCTCAGCTACCGTGTGGAACACCTCAAGCAGCACGTGCGCGTGGAGCCTCCTGCGAACTGAGCGCTCTCTCGTGCTGGGTGGGCGGAGAGGAGGACGGTTGGTTGGCGACAGCGAGTGCGTGCGTGCGCCGGGGGCAATGGCTGTGGTCGCCCCTTCTCATGATTGATACAGTACCAGGACGAGCAGAAACCAGTCGTCTCCTGTAGTCGCTCCACCGATACCATGTAACAGCGCTTGTGTCCCGTGCTCCGAGAGTGACGCGTTTGTATCAAAAGAACCTCATTTTCGGTATTCGCGCGTCAGGATCCTGCTCATTCGCGGCAATTCCCTCCCGTCATCAAAATGGCGAGCAGCGACACCAGCGGCGGCGACGTGTCGCTCTTGACCGTCGCCTCCGGCACGAAAGCCGCCGTCGTCGCCACCGCCACTGCCGCCCCGCACGCGCCGCCGGTCTCGCCGGACGGCAGTGACGTGGACAAGGCGAAGGCGCGCGTGCTGTCGCAGCTGCTGCTGCTGCTCAGCGCCGCCCCGGACGCGGGCGGCGCCGACGGCGACGAGCGCGAGGCCGCGTGGGAGCTGCTCCGGCTGCCGCACGCGGCGCAAAAGCAGGTCGTGCAGGCGCTCTTCGTGCTGCAGCCGGCGCTGCTCTCGGACTTTGCGCGCGTGCTGCAGTTCTTCGTGCGCGTCATGGTCGAAGCGCACGCGTCGTCGCACGACAGCGACGTTGGCGGCAACGACGCTGGCGACGCGCGCTGCTCGTGGGCGCGCAACGGCCGCGTGTGCTGCTACGAAACCAGCCCAGCAGACGCGAGTGCGAACGCGAACGCGAACGCGAACAGCAGCAGCAGCAGCGAGGCGGCCACGCGCTTCCGGCTCCCGCCGGACTTCCTCGCGTGCGTCGTCGACGCGTACGGCAGCGTGCAGCGCAGCAAGTGCGAGGAAGTGTGGCACGGCGACCACATGGCGTACCGCTGCCGCACGTGCGGGCTCTCGGACTCGAGCTGCATGTGTCTCGGCTGCTTTGACCCGGACGACCACGACGGCCACGACTACCGCGTGTACCGGTGCTCGTCCGGCGGCTGCTGCGACTGCGGCGACCCGCTCGCGTGGCGCCCCGAGGGCTTTTGCAAGAAGCACAGCGCCGCCCCGGCGGCGACGCCAGCCCTTGGAGCAGGAACCCCGGTCGGCGGCGCGCGGATGGGGGCGCTCGAGCGGGACGTCGTGACGCTGCTCGTGCGCCGCACGGTCGGCTTTTGCGTGAACGTGCTGCGTGAAGTGCATCTGTTCTGCCTGCGGCCCGGCGGCGCGTACGACAGCGACCCGTTCTACCCGAGGCGCAGTCTGCCAAAGACCGGTCGGCGGCGCCACTGCTTCCCGGACGGCACGCAGGTGTACCTCGATCGCGTGCAGCAGGCGCTCGCGTGGCTCCAGATGCTCGCGACGAGCTGCGTCGGCTACCGCGATGTGCTCATCGGCATCTTCTTTGAGCCGCTGCCAAGCGACTTCCAGCTCGAGCCGCCGCTGGCCGCCGCCGCTGGTGGGGGCGACTCGGAGCCCGGCCGAGCGATTAGCGACGGCGGCAGCAACCTGCTGATCCTCGACGTGTTTCTCCAGGCCGGCGTGCTGCTCCCGGTCGAGACGTGCGACGCGCTCGGCGTGTTGTACCTCAAGCTGCTGTTCGACCAGGCATTCAAGCAGGCGTACACGTGCCACTTTGTCGAGTGGTACCCGTACTTTATCGAGCTGTACCTCACAGCGAGCGACGAGAACAATGACGACGGCATGCGGAGCCTCTCGCGGTTCATCGACCGGCTCTTCTGCCAGCTCTTCCACAGCACCGCGCAGCTGCGCGAGCTCGAGCGGCTCTTCGCGGCCGCGCGCCACCGCTTCCGGCAGCCGCTCGGGGCAGCAGCGGACGCCGCGTCGTCGCGCCACGCGGCGTCGTGCGTCGAGCGGCTCATGCTCTTCCTGTTGGAGAAGCTCAACGCGCTCTTCCGGAGCGCCGCGCGCGTCGAGACGCTCCCGGGACCCCCACCGACGACGACGCGACAGGCGACACCCGACAACGCGACAACGACAGCAACGACAACAGCGCCGCTGCTGCTGCAGGTCATCGACTGCGGGCGGAGCGTGTTCAAGAAGCGCGTGTACGCACGCCTGTGCTCGGACCTCCGCACGCTGCTCGTGCACCCGCAGGTGGCGGCCGACGCGGTGCTGCACTCGTTCTCCCCCAGCGGCCGCGACAACGCGCTGGTGCTCGACCGCCACTCGGTCTACGGCGAGCTCATCGAGACGTTCCGCGTGCTGCAGCAGATGGACCTGCAGACGCGCCACGTGAGCCACCACATCGAGTACGAGTCGCTCAACTGGACGTTCGCGTTCGTTGTCGACTATGAGGTGAACCTGCTGCTGCACGCGTTCCTCGCGGGGATCCCGCTCTGCGTCGCTACCGCAGCCACCGACGACGACACGAGTTCTGCGGCGCTGGCGACAGCGCTCGTGCGGCCAGTGCGCGACGCGGTCGTGTCATGGACGCAGGAGAGCGGGTACCCAGCGTGGCGGCCGCCGGTCGAGCCGACAAGCAAAGCGGAGACAGCGCGGGGCCTTGTCGACTACTACGACGCTGTCGCGGCGTCGCAGCAGCAGGAGCCGACAAAGCGGAGCTTCCACCTGCCGCTGCACCACATGTACGCGTCGCTGCTCCACGCCGTAAGCCTCGCGCTCTGCCCGCACGACGCAGTGGAGTGGCGCCAGCTCATCAGCTGCGAGGCAGGCGACACTGGCGACACTGGCGACACTGGCGACACAGGCGACACAGGTGACACAGGCGACACCGGCGCCGTGCGCAAGCTCGAGTTCGCGCTCGGCCTCGTCGCGTTCCCGCTGCGCGTGAGCTTCTTCACGCGCGAGGTCAAGGCGGGGCTCTGGGTGCGCAACGGGAACGCGATGTGGCAGCAGCTGACGCACTACTACTCCAAGCACTGGCGCTTCTACGGCGTGCACTCGGACCTGTTCCTGTGCCAGCTCGGCGCGCTCCTGGCGCCGCGCGGGGGCTTCACGCGCGTCTTCCTGCGCCACTTTCCTGTCGACCTGCGCAGCTCGGCCGTGTTCACGCTCGCGCGGCGCGCGACAAGCGACGACGCGCGCCCGCAGCGGCTCGCCGACGTTCGTCGCGAGCTCGACGCCGCGGAGGAGATGCTGCGGCTGCTGCTCCAGATCCTGCTCGCGCCGGTCAAGCTGGCGACGTCGGTCGCGCTGGCCGAGAGCCTCGCGTACTTGCTCGAGCGCGAGATGAAGCACTGGCTCAGCCTCGGGCCGTTCGCGCGCAGCGAGGCGATCACGCGCGTCGACGCGAAGATCGTGGAGCTCGCGAAGCTGCTGCCCGAGCACCCGTGGCACCGGCTCGAGGAAGAAGAGATCCTGGCGCAAGTGCTGGAGACTGTCGGCGTCTACGAGGAGGCTGGCGCCGGGTCGGGGGCGGCGATGGGCGGTGCCACGACGGGCGGCGGGGTGCTCCACTTGGGGCTCAAGATGAGCGGCGTGTGGCGGCTCAAGCCGGCGCTCTGGCCGACGATCTCGCCGCTCTTCGAGTGCTTCACGCCCTCGGAGGCGCAGCAGTGCGAGCAGAACGTGCGCGCGAACCTCCCCAAGGCCCGCATGGCTGTCACCGCTACACCACCGGTTAGCGACACGAGCGTACTCGCTGTGCCGATCCTGCCGGGATTGCCTCCCGCCGCGTTGCAGCGCCACGTCGAGCTGGCCGCCAAGGTCTTTGGCTCGCCGGCTCTCCTCAGCGCGCTGTTCATTGTCCTGGCGAACTGGCGAGCGCGCCGGGATGGGATCGGCGGCAGCGCGGGCGACAGAGACGCCACGACCGAGACGCTGCTGCTCACAGCGCTGCAGTGCGTCTTCGTCGGCGTCCAGCTCCTGGAGCCGCCGGCCGAGGCTGAGAGCGAGGCGCTGCGCACGTTCAACGCGTCCAAGCACCCACTGGTCCCTGGAAACGCCGCGGGGGCTTCGGTGGACGACGTCGCGTGCTGCTTCGCGGACGAGCTGTCGTTCATCACGAACTTGTGTGCGAGCGTTCCCGTCGGCGATGACGACAGCAGCCTGACGCTGTTGTCGCTGTTGCTGGAGCTGGCGGCGGCGGATGCGCCGCTAGAGGACGCGAAGGCGCTGGCACAGCAGATTCTCGTCGCTGCCAGCGCCAAGTCGAGCTTGTGTCGCGCGCGAGTCGACGAGAGCCGCGCGTCGGCACGCGTGGCGTCGGGCGTTCCTGGCGACGGCGCTGACACTGTCGACACAATGCAACGCTCGAGCGAGGGCCGAGAGAGCAGCGCGAAGGAGGCGGCGCGGAGGCGGCAGCAGTTGATCCTGGAGAAGATGCGGTCGAAGCAGCTGCAGTTTCTGTCGTCGCACGGAGAGCCACGCGACGGCGACACGCTGAACAGTGAAGACGGACACAGGACTCGTGTCGACTGTGGCGACAGTGACGACAGCGACGACAGCAACGACATCGCACGACACGACAATGACAGCGACGACGACGACGACGACGACGATGACGAGTGGGGGTTCCCGACCGGCCAGATCGACCTGCAGCTATACCTGGACCACGTGTCGTCGGCGATCGCAGTGCGTTGCGAGCACGAGAAGAAGCTCCAGGAACGCCGACAGCGACAGCGGCGAAGCGCGCGGCGACGGCGCTCGAGTGGCGACAGCGCTGGGAGCTTCCGCTCCAGCATGACCCCTTCGCTTGGCGGCGACGAAGCCGACGACGACGCGGAAGAGTGTGCGCTGTGTCGCATGCCGTGCGAGCGGCTCGACGCGCCGTCGTCGTTTGGGTACGTGGGCATGGTGGTGCCGACGCGGATACCGCAGCGCCTGCGAGAACAGGGCGTGCTAGCGCCGCCCCCGCTGCCGTCGGTGCGCGTCGTCCGGTCGCGCGCGCGCGAGGATGCGAGTACCGTGCGGCTGAGCGACGCGGTGGTCTGGAGCTGCGGCCACCCGCTCCACCACGACTGCCTCAAGTCGTACGTGTCGTCGCTGTGGAAACCGAAGCGGCAGCGCGAGCCCGCGACCGGCGGCGACGAGCGCCTGCTGAGCGAGCGCGACGTGGAGTTCCAGTGTCCGATCTGCCGTCGGCTCTCGAACTGCTTGGTGCCGAGCGTGCCGCCGCCGGGTGCGCTTGGTCGGCCATCCCAGAGCAGCGACGACGACGCGCTCGACGGCAACGCGAAAGCCAGCAACGACGCGGACGCCCAGGAAGCCCGCGTGTTTGTCCAGTGGCTGAGCGCGCACATGAGCTTCCAGGACGACCACCCGCAGGTGCAGCGGCGCAAGTCGCGGAGCATGTCGTTCTTGCGGTCGCGGCTGAACGCGAGCGCGGCCGAGCGCGAGCGGCTCGGCGCGGTCGAGCGCGGCGTCGACCGCTTCTACCACGCGATCACGCTCCGGTGCCTGCGCGCCGCGATGCAGCTGCCGCTGCTGCTGGACGCCACGGTGATCGACGAGAGCCAGGTCGACACGGAGATCGAGGACGCGAGCTGCGCGCTCGGCGTGCAGCTGCCGGCGTGGCAGCTGCTCGTGCACAGCCTCGAGGTGCAGGTGGCGCTGGTCGCGCTCGAGCGGCAGGACGACAGCGCGGACAAGCAGCGCCTGCAGTCGATGCGGCGCCTCGCGGACGTGGCGGTCGCGGCGTGCGCCATGTCGGCGCAGAACGCGCTGTCGTGGTCGTTCATCGACGCGCCGTACGACGCCAAGTTCGACGTCGTTGTCGGCAAGCTGAACGCGATCCTGTTTGGGCACCAGGTGCTGTTCGAGGAAGACGACGACGACGCCGTCGCCAGTGACGACGACGACAACGACACGACGCGCACCGGAGCGGCGCCGGTGCTGTGCCACGCGGACTTGTTCTCGTTCTTCGTGGCGCGGATGGTGTGGCGTCGCGGGATGCTGTCGTCGTCGTCGTTGTCGTCAGTGTCGGCGATCGAGGAGCTGGTGTCGGAGGCGTTCTTCCTCGCCCGCGTGCTGGTCACGGCGCAGCTGCTGCAGTCGCTCTGCTGCGTCGTGGTGCAGTCAGCGGCAGCTCCGGACGACGACACCATCGTAGCCGACAGCAGCAAGAGCGACGACAACGACAGCAGCGGTGGTGGCAGCTTCAGCCAGGTGCAGTCGCTGCGCGACGCGTATCGCTGGGTGGCGCGTCTGCTGTCGCGCTGTCGGCTCGTGGGTAGCAGCGCGACAGCGGCGCCCCCAAAGTGGAGCAGCGTCGAGCAGGACGTGAGTGCGATGTGCCTGCCGCTCGTCAAGCGGATCGTGCTGCTCATGGAGATTCTGCTGCCGCCCGCGTCGCCGGACAGCGGCGCCAACGACCCGTGCGCAGTGTGCGACGGCGTCTTCAGCGACGCGCTCCCGCCCGAGCTGGCGAAGAGCGCCGGCGCCAGCACGACGGAGCTCGAGACGTACTTGCGGCGCCTGCACCTGCCGCCACTGCGCCTCTTCTTCCGCGTGCAGATGTTCGCGCCGGACCAGCGCGGGCTCTGCGAGCTCTGGGGCGCGCAGCTCGAAGCGACTGCCGCGGTGCTGCGACAGCGCGCGCCGCAGGCGGGGGCGTCGCTGGCGTCGCGCTGGTTCGGGTCGCGCGGTCTCCGCACCGGCGCTGCCGCTGGTACTGGTACTGAGCCGGATCGCCGCGGGCCCCGGCGCCTGCTGATCGACCTGCCGCGGATCTACATGAGCCTCTTCATCGCGTACAGCGACAAGCCGCGCGGCGTGTGCCAGCAGTGCGGCCAGGCCCCGCAGCACCCGGCGGTGTGCCTGCTGTGCGGCGTCGTGCTGTGCTGCTACTCGCCGTGCTGCGAGTCGGCGCGCGGGAACGTGGGCGAGTGCTCGCAGCACGCGCAGACGTGCGGGCTCGGGCTCGGCGCGTTCCTGCTGTTGCGCGCGTGCACCGTCGTGCTGTTCCTCGGCAACGAGCGGCGGTGCGTCTGGGGCAGCGTGTACGTGGACAAGAACGGCGAGGAGGACCCGTACCTGCGCCGCGGCAAGACGCTGTACCTGGACGAGGGCCGCGTGCGCGCGCTCGAGACGCTGCTGCTCTCGCACGGCTTCTCGCAGAACACTGCGATCCTGACGAACACGTCGCGGCGAGACGGCCGGCGCTATTAGGAGGCCGCGCATCAGCACCAGCAGCATCTGGGCCGGAGGAGCTGCTGGGCGTCAATTGCATGTGTAGTAAGTACTACAGCACAGTACAGTACTTCCGAGTCCCTGTTGGTTGACGAGGGTCCAGGCTGGACCGAAAGCGACCAGCACGAACGGATGACAAGTTGTCACACTCGTTCGCACTGCTTGAGCGTCTCGCCGAACCCATCGGCACTCGTTCATCGATGGTGTTGAAGCTCAACGAGTCCGGAGCTGACTGCACTGGATCTGCCTGAGGCTACAGTACTGTATTCTCTGTGTCGTGGCTTGCACGACAGCTGGCGCAGACAGCGCAGACCCACGTCTGAGAGCTGAGCTCGGAACTGCAAATTGCACGAGTACTGTACTAGTACAGTAGTAGAGAGCAGGCAACCAACAACGGACAGCGAGCAGTGAGCGCGCGTGGACGACTCGGACTCGCTGCTCGCATTGGGCTTAGACGGGGACTGCTCGCCTTCTTTGCTGTGCAACAGTGCAACACCACGCTGGCCAGCAAGCATAGCTGACTATCTTTCGAGCGCGTTAATCCGTTCACACGCATTAGCCGCTCGCACACGGAACAGAGTCCCGCGAGAGCACACCTCATCAAGCCTGCCAAGCGGACCAGGTCAAGCGATATTGAAATTACTATGGTCTCGAATCCCAATGCAGACGATGTCGTAGTGATAAAATCTAGGAAGATTCATATCGAAACTCAGTGGGATGTCAATCAATTCGGCGACATGTTTGTGTCCCTCCCCACATCTGCCATCACGAATTCCTCCATAATAGATCCATATTGTAATTGATGTATCTACGAATTACTTCTTAAACTTACTATTTATGCTGTTATCAGAATGAATAGACAAAACAGTATGGAGTCAACTACGTGTGCAACATTGAACCGCCAAACGGATCTGCTGGCTGCACACGAGCCAAGTGCATGACACACACGTCGACGACACCTCCACCTTCACCGCCACCCATCCATTTGTCCATCGGCCGCCGATTCAGCGGACGGACAGACGGAGTCGCCGGTTGCCGACCGCTCACGCTTCCCGCAGCTCATTCCAGCTTTTGCGCTTCGACCACCAGCCCCATCAGCCCCACCTCTCCGCCGGTCGACTTCTGCACCACCGCCATGGTCTCGCTCGCCTACCTCACGGGCGCCGCCGCCGTCGCTGCCGCCGCGCTGCTGGTCGCTGACACCAGCGCCGCGACCTTCGTCTCGTGCCCGACGGCGCCGGCGGTGCCCGCTGACCGCCGCAAGGACACGACGCAGCTCAAGTACACGACGTACAACGCCGAGTTCCTCATGCTCGGCGGCTTCGGGTCGTCGCCCAAGTGCCCTGGCGCCAGCTGCCCGTGGGCAAACGTCACCGAGTCGGAGAAGCACATCGCGCAGGTGGCCAAGGTGATCAAGACGCTCGACTCGGACATGGTTCAGCTCAACGAGGTGGACGACTGCTTCGCGCTCCAGACGCTCATCAAGGAGATCGAGCTGCTCGGCGACACCACGTACAAGCCGTACCTGGTGCGCGGCACCGACACGGCCACGGGCCAGAACTCGGCGATCATCACGCGCGTGGACCCGACGACGAACTTGCAGCGCTCGGAGGCGACGGCGACGATCCCAGTGAGCGGCTCGACGTGCCCGCCGACGAGCAACATCAGCGCGAAGAAGGGCGTAACGAAGCACTTTTTCGCCACGTTCAACGTGCCGGGCTTCGACAAGCCGATCACGGTCGTCGGCGCGCACCTGCTCGCGAACCCGCAGGACAACAAGCGCTGTTTCGACCGCGAGGCGCAGGCGACAGTGCTCGCGAGCATCGCGGACGCGGCGGTGCTCCGCGGCGAGCACGTCATTCTCTCGGGTGACATTAACGACTTCTCCAAGGCGGTGCCGGACCGCAACGGCAGCCCGGCGATCAGCAACGTGCTCGCGATCCTGGCGGGCACGTCCATGGTCGAGACCGCGGCGTTCACGGCGCAGGAGAACCGCTACTCGCAGTGGTGGGACCGGAACACGGACTGCGTGTACACGACCGCGGAGGTCTCGAGCCTCGACCACGTGCTCGTGTCCAAGTCGCTAGCGCCGAGCGTGACCGACGTCAAGTTTGTCCACGACATCTACACGACGTCATGCAACTCGTACAACAGCGACCACTACCCGATCACGGTGACGATCAAGGCTGGCGGAGCGTCCACGCCGACGACGGCGGCGCCGACTGTTGCGCCGACTGTGGCCCCGGCACCGACGCCAACGACAGTGTCGCCGACTGCGGCGCCAACTGTGGCCCCGGCACCGACGACGGTGACGCCGACGGTTGCGCCGACACCAGCAACCGTGGTCCCATCCGTGGCACCGACTGTTGCTCCGACTGTTGCGCCGACGCCAACGACGAAGGCGCCTACCCCGACGACGCCGGAGCCGACGATGCCGACAAAGCCGTCGTGCTAAGTTGCCCACGCCACTTTCCTATCTGTCACTGTGGAGAGCACAACGGACCCACTCGAAACGAGTAGCTATCACCCAACCAACCCGTACACAATGCACTCAGCGTTCGTTCTGTAGACGCCTTCTCTCTCTCAGTCTCCTGCGTTGGCTCGATCCGCAACCGCCCCAACCCCAAACGCGTGCACATGAAAGAACGCCAGACTGCAGGACAACAACCGAAGCGAGAAGAGGACCAGAGCTGGGTGGCGAGCGGGGGAAGTAGATCGGTAGATCGAGTCGACACCAGAGGTCGACGTTGAAAACGTCGCTGTCAGCTGTGCTGACAGTCACTGGCAAACAAAGCGGAAGGAATGGGAGCTGAGAGCGGCCTCTGCGAAGCAACGAGTAGTACTCGGACTGCATACATAGTCGTCATGTTCGCGGGGTTACAACATCGTACGAGAAGACTGGAATCCGAACGATCGAGAGAGCAACACGTAGGAGGACAAAAGAGAGAGAGAGAGAGAGAGAGAGAGTCTCTCGGCTTACGCCGCATTGATCGTCACGGTGATCGGGTAGTGGTCGCTGTTGAGGCCGGTGCACGACGCCGTGTACAGGTCGTTGTGGAACTTGACGCTCGTGACGGCCGACGAGAGCGACTTGGACACGAGGATGTGGTCGAGGCTCGAGACCTCGGTCGTCAGGAACGTGCAGTCTTTGTTCTTGTCGAACCACTGCGAGTAGCGCGTGGCCTGCGTGGCGTTGGCAGCCGTCTGCACCATGGTGGAGCCCGTGAGGATGCCGAGCACGTTGCTGATCGGCGCGTTGTTGTTGCGGTCCGGCACGGAGCTGGACCAGTCGTTGAGGTCGCCCGAGATGATGGCGTGGTTGCCGTTGAGGATCGCGGCGTTCGCGAGGCTCGCGAGGACCGTCGCCTGCGCCTCGCGCTCGTAGCACCGGACCTTGTCCTCCGGGTTCGCGAGCAGGTGCGCGCCGACGACCGTGAGCGGCTTGGTGAAGCCCGGGACGTTGAACGTCGTGTAGAAGTGCTTGGAGACGCTCTTGGTGCTCGAGAAGCCCGACGCGCTCGGGCACTTGGAGCCGCTTACCGGGATGCTCGGCGCCGACGTCGAGCGCTGGAGGTTCGCTGACGGGTCCACGCGCGTGAGCAGGCCGACGTTCTGGCCCGTCGCCGTGTCCGTGCCGCGCAGCAGGTACGGCTTGTACGTCGAGTCGCCGAGCTGCGCCAGCTGCGTGATGACCGCGTTCAGGACCGTGCAGTCCTCCACCTCGGTCAGCTGCAGGATGTCCGAGTCGAGCGACTTGATGATCTTCGCGACCTGCACGATGTGGTTCTGCGCCGCCGTGGCGGTCTCCCACTTGCAGTCGGCGCCAGGGCATTTGAGCGTGCCGAGGCCCTGGAGGAACAGGAACTCGGCGTTGTACGTCGTGTACTTGATCTGCGTCTTGACGGTGCGGCGGTCACCGGCGGTGGCGGGAGCGGTGGCGCACGCGAGGAAAGCGGCGTCGGTCTCCACGGCGGCAAAGGTAGCGGCGAGGAGCGCGGCGGACGCGGCGAGGAGCTTGACGGCGATCATGGTTCTAGGTGCGGCAACTGGTGGTGTGTGTCTGGGTGCTTGATGCGACGCGAATCGAAGAATGAGGAGCTGGGTGACAAGCTGCGCGCCGTGCCTCCACGATCTCGAGTGGAGCAGCCTCTGCGGTTTGTCGCTGCCACCCGTACAGCAGTTGCCCTGGCCGTGTCAATCAAGCCACCAGACTCTGGGCCAGAGCGCGTATCGTATGCGCATTGTTTGGCGTCCGCAGACGAGAAGATCGGGGTTCGAATCTCGCGAACGCATCACGGGTCGCGGCTGCTGTCAATCCAGCAACGCCTGGACTTGAGTGTCGCGGCTCGCGGCTCCGTCCAGCGCGTCCAAGCACGGTGCGGTTGTAGATGAAGGAGGCCACAAACGGGTGGCAGGGAGAGGGTGTGAGAATCGAGACGCACACGCGTGTTTTGGGGGCGTCGCGCTACTTGTGTGGACGCCTGCGAGTTGACGAGCGCGCGGGCGCTAGTCCAGTATGCAATCGGGAGCGGGCGCGAAGTGGGGCAGCGAGAGGCTGAGTTCCATAACGAGTTCGTAGCTCCCGTGCCGATTCAAGAAGCTCGCCTTGGGATGTTGAAGTCACCAGGCTGCGGCAGTCACCAACTCCCAGCCATTCTCTGCGCGCCGACCGGAACCAACCCGGTCCAGTCACTCGCACGGGTTCTCAGACGACGGATCGCGCCGCAGTCTCTCAGATCGTTCTTGAAGTGCCAGATCCAGAGTGACTCAGTCCCAGTCACCGCCAGATGGCGTCGTCCACAGATTCGAGCTTCTCGAGTCGAGAAGCTCGACAAGGTGAACAGGAGAGACTCACTCGCTTCTCTCGAGCCGCAGGCTTGCTACTCTCCCACGAGAAGCAGACCGGTGGGCGAGCTTGTGACGCGAGAGCGACTTGTCCAGCGAGTGCCGACACACACTCGACCGAACGAACCGGTGCACCTTCTCAGTGCGCAAACACCGACCGTGGTTTGCAAAGCGCCACACGGCAGTGAAGCCATCGCGGTGACACTTTGCAGACGAATCAGATCACTCACTCTCTCTTTCCTAATCTTCCGTGCACAGCAGCGGACCCGCTCGCGCTCACCTCAACGTGCACACATCCATCAACAACTGGAAGCGCTGACTGGCACCAAAAGAACCAGAAGGACGGCACTGCTGTCAAGCAGTGCGGTCGACAACGGCGGATCGCGAATCTGGGCAACGACCAGGGCCTTGCGTGTACTCGAAAGCCTCGTCGACTTGGTGCATAGCGATGCTCTCAGGGCTGCCTGTCAAGTGGCATGCGTCGCGGAGACTGAGAGCGCGCTGGTGGAGGGCTGACACATCGCGTGGGTCACCACCACCAGCCGCTCAGGTGCAACAAGCTCGACGAAGAGGGCCCATACATTACGTAGACGAGAACTTCTCGAGCACTAAGAGTGTCTCCCAACGTCTCGCGCTACATACTCGCAGCGGTTCGGCAGGAACAACGACCGACTGCACGTTCGTGACGACCTTGGTGCCCAAGACACCGGCCCCCGAGCGTACGGTAACGCCACAACTCATCAACCAGACACGACAATGTATACAAGTACTCGTCTCAGAGTTCAGGAGCCGGGCGCCGCTGGTGTCGTCGTCCTATCACAACTGCTCTCTTAACTGTTCTCAACAGCGTCGGAGGTGGGAAGAGCTTCATAGTCCGCGACACAACGGGGGGGGGGGGGGGGGGGGGGGGGGGGGGGGCA
>SMMQ01002513.1:854-13563 GCA_008271595.1 [Pythium] brassicae (nom. inval.)
CCGTGGCGAGAAGAAGCCCCAAGCAGAAGACAGGTAAATACCGCCGCGCATTCGTACATTCGGATAGCGCTCTTGTCATGATCGCATGGAAAGACACACACACACACATTACGACGCACATTGCACGTATGGCCGGTCCCCTGGACGTGAGAGCTCGTGGCTGAGCGAAGCGTTCAGAGCTGCTGCTGTCATGCGAGAGCACGAGGGTTCTGAGGATATCTTGTCCCCCCTATCAGAACCATCTGAGTGCCGCGTGGCTTCCAAGTGAACCCGCCAGTGTGTGTGTGTGTGTGGCGTGTCGGAAGCGCGCTACAAGCGAAGATCTCTTGTCTGACAACTGCGTGTGTCTCGTGGCTTCTGCTGTGCGCTGCGACGTAGAAAGCATGAGCATGGACCTCGAGATGGCGCCTTCGGACGCGTTCACCCGGCTGCTCGACGCCCCCGTGGCCCCAGCGCCAGCGCCGGCGCAGTTCGCACCGTTCTCTTTGGACTCTGCGATGCCTGCAGCCGCGTCCGAGCCCCAAGACGCCAGCGCTGCCAAGCTCACTGCGGTGCGGACTCTATCACAATGTTTTCTGTGGGGTGACAAAATGGCTGTCGGGTTCTCACACGCGTGCTCTCTTTCTCGCTCTCTATCTGGCAGGTGACGAGCGTGCTGAAGCACTTTACGTGGCAGTCGCAAGCGAGCGAAGCGGAGCCGTCAAACTCGACCGAGGCGGCGCTCCTGGAGCTCATCGACGACCAGCTTTGCGTCTCGTCGCTGGCGAACATCGCGCGCCTGCTGGACCTGCTCACGCGTGCCGCGACCGAGCCGGAGCGCGCGCTCGTGCTCGTGATCCTGCGCGGTACAGCGCTGGCTGCGGACGCTAAGCTGGCGAAAGCGTGCGTCGCAGCCTTTGAGAAGCGCGGTGGCCTGCGGCTCGCGAAGCACTGGCTCGAGGAGGCCGTGGAGTGGAACCACACGGACCTACTCGTGCTCTTGCTCGACGTGCTTAAGGCGCTCCCGCTCCAGCTCCCGAGCATTACGCAGGCGAAGATCAACGAGCCGATCGTGAACCTGCGCAAGAACGCGCGCGAAGAGAAAGTCCGGCGCTCGGCGCAAGACCTGCTCAAGTTCTGGCGCAACCGGTTCACGGAGAAAGCCAAGGCCCAAGCGGCCGCGACGACGCCCGCTGCGACGGCGCCAGCTCCGAAGCCCGTCGTGTCGAGCACTCCCGCTGCTGCTGTCGCCGCGACTGGCGGGTCGACAGTGTCCGCGTCAGCCTCCTCCACCACCTCTGGAAAGGCCGAGAGCTCCCCGCCGAGCAAGCTGATGCCGGTGAAGCGGCGCACGATCAAGCGCCTCGAGCGGCTCCCGTTCGGCGGCGGCACTGCGGTGTCCAAGTCGAGTGATCTAATCGGTAATCTAATGCAACGCAAGTCTGCTAAGGATGCCGCCGCGGCGGCGGCTGCGGCGGCGGCGGCCGCGGCTGCAAAGCCCAAGAGCGAGACTTTGGTGCCCAAGGCGACGGCGAAGGAGACCAGTAGCAGGAGTGAGAGCAGGGCCTCGAGCAACAAGAGCCCGCCGCCTGCCGTCGCGGAGCCAAAGGACTTCCCGATGGCGCTGCCGACGATCCAGAGCTTCAACGCCGCGGCGGCCACAGCCACGAAGAAGATCCGGTGGGCCGACGAGGCCGGCCAGGAGCTCGTTAAGGTGAAGCTGATCGAGTCCTGGCGCGACCTCATCCTGCACGACCCGAGCCAGAACGAGGAGAGCTTCCGCGACGCCAAGCTGCGCGAGCACGCGAACGAGCGCAGCGCGATGAAGTCGCACAAGGAGCATGAGGCGTTCGCGGTCGCGATCGCGCACGAGTGGTCGGTGCCCGCGCTCGTGCGGCTCCCGGACGCGCTGGAGAAGCGGCGCCACCCGGCGGCGACCGACGAAGTCGCGATCCAGCGCGCGCGCACGCGCCGCGAGATGGAGTTTCTCGTGCTGGACGGCGAAGTCCCGCCGCCGTCGCCGAAGGAGTGGGAGCCGAGCGCAACCGACCTCCAGCGGGTCTCTCCAGTCTCGATCCCGCTGTCCGATGTACGTGTCGTTAAGCCCTGTCGTGTGTGTGTATGTGGGGGTGTCGGGTTCCCTGTCAATTCCGATCTCGTGGCTGACGTCGTCTCTCTTTCTTTCTCGTGGTGATCAGATAAACGCGGACGGAGCGAACGGCGTGCCAGCGTTCGCGAATGAGAGCCAGCAGCCGATGTACGGCGCCGAGTCGGAGGAGGACCGGGCGCTGCGTGAGGCGCTGGGTCCACTGAAGCAGAGCACGATCGCGCTGCTGCTGGAGAACGAGGACATCCTTCCGCAGGTGTACGACGAGGCGCAGCGCAACGGCAACCGCATCCCGGACGGCCGCGTGATTGAAATCCTGGAGCAGCGGCGCCACCAGCAGCAGGCGCAGCGCTACAGCGCGCCGGCGAGCGGCGGCGGTGCATACAACAACAATAGCTATGTCGGCGGCGGCGTGCCACCGTACGCGGCGTCGCAGCCGTCGTACAACGATGCGTACAGTCGCACTCCCCCGCCGCAGGCCGCCGCGTACCAGCAGCAGATGCAAGCGCCGCACATGTTTGGGAAGCGCAAGGCGCCCGGCGCCGGGAGCTTCCCGGACCCGTCGGTGTTGGCCAAGCGCAAGAAAGCGGCGTTCACGCTGCCGTGCATTTACTTCCCGACGCCCGGGGGCTGCAAGCACGGCAACGCGTGCCTGTACATCCACGACTACAACGCGGTGCCCCCTGCCGCGCCTGGTGGTAACAGTGAATATAATTATCATGCTGGCGGCGGCGGCGGCGGCGGCGGCATCGGCGGCGGGCGGTTCGGCCACGGGCAGATGCAGATGCACCACCAGCAGCACCAGCAGCATCAGCAGCACCCGGGCGGCATGCGTGGCGGCGGCATGGGCGGCAACGGCATGCGGCACATTCGCGGCGGGCGGTGACGAAGTCGCGAGCGACGACGACTTTCCAGTCTCAAGTACGACGACGCGTGTGATGATGGCTCACAGCGTCTCCCAGCCCCACGTTTCCGAGGAAACCCGATACGGCGGCTGCCCGTGTCTTCTCCATTCCCAAGGCGCCGCGCGTCGCCGGTCGATCGGAAGCGCTCCGATTGAAAGGGGGTGACGAGGCGTGACGTGACGTTATGGACGGGTGGGCGGGTGGGCGGGCGAGCTGCACCAGCACGAAGCTGTCGAGATCCTTCGCGCGGAGCCGTCGTTGACCCCCGGACAGCGTTATTAACGTGGCGTTTTCCCACAGCACCACCTTCTTCATTTCCTCAAGAAGCGACTTCATGCATATCACTCGCCAAAAACAAGCTTTTCTTTCATTCACACACCTTGTTCCATCCCGTCCTTCTCTGCTGCTTGTGTTGTTCCTCACTCATGGCGCTCCTCGCTCTCGCTCGCATTGCGAGCTGCTTGCTTCCGATCGAGTCCCCTGTTGCACGCATGCTTTTGTGCATAAATAACCCTCACTTTTTAGTAAAGTAAAACATGTAAAATGAACCAGTAAACTCGTTGCGAAAATTCCTCTCTCGACTTGCAAAATAATGGACACCTCCAGCTTGAAGCTGCCACCCGCAGATTCATTCACTCGCACACATATCAACGTTCCACCCGCAAGATGACCACCAACAAGCAGCTGCTCGCGCGCGACGTCGGATGCGCGTTCGACATCGTGATAAAGCGCGACGAGGGCTCGTGGTTCTGGACGCGCGAGGGCCGCAAGCTGCTCGATTTCATGCGTCGTCACGGACCGTGACCATAGCCACCCGCGGGTGGTGCCACACAAGAGGAGATCGCAACGCTTGCCCACGACATGATGTGTCTTTGTTCGGTTTGATCAGTTGAGATGTATTGCAGTGTGTCTGTGTGTCTCGGCGAGGTAAACTACAAGTATGCTGCCGCTGGACTCATGTGCCCGGGCCGACGTAGATGAACGTGGGCTACCACGAACTAATCTTAAGGCTCGCAGAACCCGTGTTGCCAAAGGGGCTCGACTCGTTCGTATTCGCGACGTCGTACGTATGCGCATCTCTCTCTCTCTCTGTTGATGCAGTGGCACTTGCTCGCAACTCATCGGAGGACGTGATGCGATGTCTCCGCCATCTGTGTGCCTTCGTGCAATGGCGAAGGGGCGATCGAGAGCGCAGTGAAGCTTGCTCGCCACACGACCGTCATCGCGTTCCAAGTAAATGCTTGGTGGTACAGTCATTAGTTGACTGTCTGTGACTGCTCTGGGTTTGGACTCAAATGCCCGAGCGCCTCAAGGCGTCCGGGAAGTGCCCAATTCTGGACGAGCGCTGTCTCGACTTGATAGTCGACATCGAGTTCGACGCGAAGGTCGTCCCTGCGGGCGCGGCGGCGCGCCTCTCGCAGGCGTATCTCATCCGTGGCATGGTGGCGCTCGCGATGAGCATCTTCGAGACGGCGACTTCGGACGAGGTCGCGCTGGGCTCGAGATCTTCGAGAGAGCGCTCGAGGACACGTTCCAGTGAGCGAGTCGTGGACTTGAGATACCAGTTTGTCGGTGTGTTCTCCCCACACAAGATAGTACCGTGCAACACGTGCGTTGTTGGTGAAGTGCTTCTGCCTTTTGCTCGTGTTGACCTCGTTGCATGCGCGGCATTGGAAACGGCGCGTCCTCTCACACACACGCAAGTGCAATGGGGCAGACGCACAGCGCCCCCGCGCAAGACGCGCTACGCTTCCGGCAAATGGTTCTGACTGTCGACTGCTTGTAGACTGGAGCGTTCTGCTGTGAGCTCACATCGGATGGCGGATTTACCCGTTGTCCAGGTGCTGGCAGCGTACCGAGGCGACCTCGACGCACTCCGCCGCTGCTTCGACCCGGCGCTGAATGCGCTCCAGGTGACCGACTTTCTCCTTGACAGCACGTGCAGTGCACGCCGCCGATCGGTCTTAACTCACGTGATTGGTTGGTGATTACCGTGCTCTCAGCTCTCGCGCGCGTCGTACCTGGACATCGTCATGCGCGAGCAAGTGGACGTCGATACGATCACCGATTCGCTCGAGCGCGAAGAGCGGCAGAACGCGCTCATGGACGAGAAGATGGAGCTCTTCGCGGCTCTCGAGCAGGGACGGCTCGTGCTCGGCGACACGCTGCTGCACATCGCGGTGCGGCTCGGGTACGAGGACGTCATCGACTTCCTCGTGCTCACCGACCACCCGCCGTCAACTGGAGGTGCGCCGCTAACGACACCAGCAACAGCCACGACAGCGCGACCGCCAATGTTGTCGGCTCCCTCGTCCTCGCCGCTGAGAGCGAACACGACGCAGACGCCGAACTTTAAAGGCGAGCTGCCAGAGCACGTGGCCGGCGCGAACCGCTTCGTGCAGCTCTTTCTCGGCAACGTCTCGGACGTGCACGAGGTCTTCGGCTTTGAGTACAGGAGCGAGCCGAGGGTGCACCGCCTCGTGCACTCGCTGCGCCGGGTCTGGCCGCTCTGGATGTTCGACGGGCAGCAGGAGGCCGGCAACCTCGTGCGCGTGCTCTTCAGCGCGCGGTCGTCCGACCCGGCGTTCGGGAACCTCGTCAAGGTGGCGCATGCGGTCGGCGAGCGCTTCCGCCTCGCGGTCTCGTCGGAGGGCGTGCAGCTCGCGCTCCAGTTCGTGCGCAAGCACGACGGCGATGCCCTTGCAGCGCGGCGCGTGCTCGCGACAGAGTGGACGAGCGATGACAAGCGCCGGACGCTCTTCGAGCGCGTCTTCCGGCGCTGGTTCCGCTCCTGGCGGTGGCGCCGCAACGAGGAGCGCGACAAGGCGTACGTGGACTTTTTCGACACGGCGATGGACGCATGGCTCCAGCTCGTCCAGGACCAGCACCTCGCCAGCTCGGAGGAAGGCGCGCGGGACGACGGCGGCAATCCGGACGCCGGGGATCCACCGCCTTCAGCGCTGGCCCCAGTCGACGGCGCCGTGCTCAAGCGGTACGAGCTGCAGATCTGGAAGCGCCGCGTGCGACCGGCGCTCGCGTACGTTGACGACCTCTGTGCGCACATCTCGGCGCTCGAGAGCTACCTTGAGCTCGCCCACTTGCAGGTATCCTAGCCACCACAGTCCCACTCGGGCGTCACACGCAACGACCAACACCCACGAGCCGCTCGTGTTGCATTGGCATTTCGCTCACCCGCCGCGCCGCCTACTCTATCGCTCCTTCCTGCTGGTGCCACTGCCGTTGCTGCACCACCACCACTGTCGCCGCTCGTTGTCGTCGTCGCCTTCCACCACGGACCACCAACCAAGTGCGTGGCTTTCTCTCCCTCTTTTTTATCTCTATCCAAACTTGCCGTCAAAGCCGACAAAGCCCGCGAGCTTGAAGACCGGGAAGAACGGCTTCTTGTGCAGGTTCGAGCACCAGTTCCAGGCGCTCGTGAGGCGGCCGTCGATGCACGAGCCGGCCTCGAAGAAGTTGTCCGCGCCGCTGCCGTCGAAGGCCTCGCGGAAAAAGTCCGCGAGCACCGCGCGCTTGAGCTGCGCGGCGCCGCCGAACGTCGCGTCGACGTACCGCTTGAGCCCGCTCGAGGCCGCGCAGAGCGCGTCGACGCTGTCGACGGTCTTGACGACCGGGCGCAGGATGTGGCCCACCTGCGTGTACTTGTCGATGAACATGAGCGCGTTCGGCACGTTCTTGTCGCCGAGGTGGATCACGCTCGAGCCGACCCAGGCGCCGAGCCGGCGCTGCGTGCTGTGTAGGATCACGTGCATCGCGCGCGCGACGCGGGGCGCCGGCTGCACGCGGTGCAGGCCCTGACCCGTGTCTGCGAGCGCGTACGCGGTGCCGTCCGCGAGCAGGTCGTCGTCGGTGAGGCACCAGAGCCGGAACATGTCGTGCGCGACCTCGCGCCAGAGCGTGAGCGACTGCAGCACGTAGTGGAACTGCCGCGCGTGCGAGTGCGAGAGCCGCGCGCCGTCGCTGCCGCTCACGATCGCGAGCGAGTGCGTCGCCGCCGTGTCGCTCTTGTCGCTCTTGTCGCCCTGTTGTTGCTGCTGCTGCTCGGGCGCAAAGTGCGTCGTGAGCAGCGCGATTGTGCGGTCGATCGGGTCGCGCTCAAAGTAGAGGTGGTAGTTGTTGTCGGCGATCGAGTAGAGGCACTGCTGGATGCCGTCGCGCGAGATGCGGCGGCTCGCGTACGCGGCGCTGAGCTCGCGGATCGCGCTCTCCTTGCGCTGGATCAGGCGCTGGATCTGCGCGCGGGACCGGCCCTCGGGCGCCACGACCATCGTCGCGGCCTCGACCTGCGGGTCGCGCAGCACGCCGAGCGCCTGCGCGTCCGCGAGCACGTCGTACACCGTGCGGATCTTCTGGTGGCATGAGAACCCGAGCAGCTCCTGGATCGCCGGGCTCATCGCGTCCTGCAGCAGGTACATGAGCTTCCCGTACTCGCCGCGCATCTTCTCCGGGTTCATGATCTTGTAGCGCCGCCCAAGCTCAAAGATCTCCTGGAAGAACGCGCTGTGCTCGCTAAAGTTGCGCTCGTCGAGCACAGCCTGCCCAGCCTTGTAGTCCGACGCGACCGCGATGCCCGAGAGGAAGCCGCAGATGTCCTGCAGCTGCATACGCACGCGCTTCGCCGGCGACAGGAACGCCGGCGTGTCCAGCTTGTCCGTGTAGTTGCTCACTGCGAGCGCCGCCTCGAGCGTGCGCAGCAGCTTGCGCTCCTCGTACGTGAGGCGCACGGGGATGTACTTGGCGCGCTCGAGCATCGCGCTTGCAGCAGCCGCCGCGCTGGAGGCGGCCGCTGCGCTGGAGGCGGCCGCAGCGCTCTTGTCCTTGAGCCGCGGCGCGGACGCGTACGGGTAGCCTGCACCAAGGAAGAAATGCCCCACGACGTCACAGATGTTACGCGAGTGTTTGCGGCGCGACGAGGACGCGGAGGACGAGCAGCGTGCACGGGACGACGACGCATCGCGTCCGCTGCTGTCCGAGTCACCTTCGAGGTCCTCGTCCTCGTCCTGCGTGACGTGGCGTGGCGATCCAGCAACACGTGCACCCACCAGCCAGCCAGCCAGCCAGCCACACACACACATACACACATCTCTCCCCCGTCAGCCACGCACACGCTGTTGCGTATCTGACACGAACAACGAAGGTATCGCACGGCACACACCTCGCTCGAGTCGTCGTCCTCGTCGTCGTCCTCTTCCTCCTCCTCCTCCTCCTCCTCCTCCTCCTCTTCGTCGTCATCATCTTCGTCTTGGCCGCTCAGCATCCACTCGTCGCGCTTGGCGGCGCTGGCGGCGGCCCCGTCGCGCGTCTCGCGACTGGCGCTCGTGGTCGTCGGTGCGAGCCGCGGCTGGAACGTGTGCTTCGTGCGGTTGCCCTTGCGGTGCTGGCCGCCGAAGCACAACTCGCAAAAGTAGTCGTGGCACTGCTCGCAGAACACCTCGGACGCGTGCGCGCGGCACTCGACGCACTCGAGGTCGGCCGCCCGCTGCGCCGCCGCCTTCTGCGCGTCCGCCGCCGCGCGCGCGTCGCGCTGCGCGAACATCGCGAGCAGTTCCGGCGGCAGCTCTACGTCCGCATCTACGCCCGCGTCGTCATCCAGCAGCGCCGAGAGCGTGCGCATGCGGCTGATGCGCGCGAGCGACGTGGCTTCGGCCGCATTCGTCGTCATCGTCCGAACGAACTGAGCTGTGATCGTTCGTGTTGAGCTCGCCCAATTGGGTCTGAATAACTGCTGGGTCGGGGGGATATTGTCGCGCTTACTTGTGATCGGCTGTAACGATCAACTGTAACGTTGGATTCCACCTGATGTGGGGGAAAAACACAGTTCTTTTTCTGGTGGTGCTTGTCGCGATAGGTTGCAAGCTGGTTGGTTATTTGGGAGTGCAGTGACACGACTCGCTTGTTGAAAAAAGAACAAAATGGCGGACGAAGCGCTCGCGGCTGCGCGCGACCTGCTGACGTTCGAGTTCGTGTGCAAGCTGGAGGAGCTGCCCGAGGGCGCGCGCCGCTGCGTGCTGCTTCCGTCGTCCAAGCGCAGCGTCATGCTGATGAACCTGCGCGGAAAGATCTACTGCATGGACCAGGCGTGCTATCGTGCGTTGAAGGCGCTTGCGATGCGTGCGGTTGGTGGTGCGAATGCCAACCTCTTACTAACGGCGTCGTCACATGCAATAATAGACCACGGCGGGCCGCTTATGAACGGCGACATCGAAGAGATGGGCGGCAAAGTGACGGTCAAGTGTCCGTGGCACGCGTACCACATCGCGGTGGCGACGGGCGAGGGGCTCTACATGGGCATGGACATGGCGCTGGACGCGCACGGGCGCTCGCAGCCGTCGCCGCCCAAAGTCAAGTCCAAGGGCGTGAAGCAGCGCACGCACTTTGTCGAAGTGCGCGACGACGAGGACGTGTACGTGGCCGACTCGTCGCTCATCCCAGGTGCGTTAGCTGGCTAGCTGGCTCGAGCCCGACTGACGAGCCCACTGATGGATGGTGATGCCAGCAAACCCCCACCCACGTGTTGTGCTCTGCTTTGTGTACGACGGACGCGCAGGCAGCGCCGTCATCGTGTCGGACATTTACGCGTTCCGTCCATTCACGATCCCAGAGAAGGTCAAGGGCGAGGTGAAGATCCACTCGCGATTCGAGTAAGAAACCAGCGCTGGGTCTCTCTCGTGTTGGGTTTTTGTTCGATGGGTTTTTGCCACAAAAAGTGGGTGATTTCGCGCATCACTCATCTGCAGCATACAGACAGCAGCGGAAATGGGGCGGGAGAGGGGTGTCTGGGCGCTACCAACGACTATGTTCGGAGCTGGTCGGTTCGTTCGGCACCAACGCGCGTGCGTGGCACGAAGACACGCACAGGGCGTTTGTTTACGTCAGCGACTTGGTCACGATCCGCGCTGCTTCGGCGCGCGCAAAGAGCTTCGGGCTGATGTACGGCTTCTGGCTCTGGAGCCAGTACGTCGCATCCTCAAGTGCCACCTGCTGGTCGAGGCGGCGCGCGAACTTGCCAGCGATGCTCTCATTCACGCGGCCGTCGACGCGCACGACGCCGTCCTTGTCTTCCTGGAGCAGCCGGTCTTTCAGGTCCTTCACCGCGAGCTCCTCGATGTCCATCTCGGCCTCGTCCTTCTCCTCTTGGTTCAGCCGGCTTCGGTCCACTTTCTTGCGCTTCTTCGCGCGCTCCTTCTCCGCGAGCTCCTCGCGCTTGGCGTCCTCCAGTAGCCGCGCACGGAGCGCCAGGTCCTCCTGCCGCAGGCGCGCGAACGAGTCTTCGCAGCTCACACGCAGGATGTCAGTCGCTGTCACCTCGACGTGCTTCCCGGCAGCGACTGCTGTCGCCATGTCGGCGGCGTCGCGGGCTGCGAGCGCGCGCGCCTGCACGTCGCAGCGCTGCTTGGAGACCGCGACCATCTCCTCGATCACCTGCTTGAGGTACTCGTTCAGCGCGTACGCCATCACGTCGCTCGAGTGGGCTCCGAGCTGAACGCCCGTGCGCTGCGCGAGCGCCTGCATCTGTGCACGCAGCACGCCGGGCTTGAACAGGTCCGTCTCGAGCCACTCCTCTTTCTTGCACGGCAGTAGCTCTGGCGCCACGTCGGCCCGGCGGCGCAGCGCGCTGTCCGCCATCGCGCGCCGCTCGCTGCCCACGTCGATCGTCGTGTGCGTCAGCACGTCGGCTTCTCGGCGGATGTCGGCGATCGACGCCTGCGCCAGGTCCAGGCCCGGCTGCTCCGCGCCGGACGCGCTCTGCGCCGGGTCCGGCAGCGGCGCTGCCGACTTGACGCGGCTGTTGCCGCCGCCCGTGCGCGGCTTCTTCGACGGCGACCGCGGCGACGGCGTCACGGTGCTGTTGCTGCGCTTCCCGGACGACGGCGACGACCCGCCACCCGCCGCGGATGCTGCCGACGACGACGACGCCGGGGCGTTGCTGGCGCTCGTAGGGGTGGTCTGCGACGCGGGCGACGCGAGCGGACTCGTGTCGGCTTGGAGGATCGGCCGCATGCCGATCTTGCACATCGGACAGTTCCCCGTGTTGTTCTTCGCCAGACACACTTTGTGGTGCGAGTACACTTGCTTGTACGTCTTCGCTCGCGGCTGCAGAGCGCACGCATAGGAAGCAGAAGGCAGAGAGAGAGAGAGAACCCATCGTGTGTTAGAAGCATCATCGACGCGTGAGGCATTGATAGCGCCCCGTAGCAACGGTGCTGCAGTCGCGTCGCACCGGAGCGTTCGGAGAGTTGATCTCGCGCAGCAGCGCCTTGGCTTCCGTGCACTCGTCGCCCACTGGACACACTGTCGCCGTGCATTTCTGAACGTGCAGGATGAGTTGAAGCAGACGCCCGTACTCCACGGTCATGTTGGCAGTCACTGCTGTCTTCGCGGGTGCTGCTGGCTTGCTCGCATTCGCGGCAGCGGTGCTCGCCGCCGGCGTCGTCGTCGTCGTTGTCGTCGTCGTCGTTGGCGCTGTCGTCGTCGCTGCAGTTGTTGCTGTCGCCGACGGCTTTGAAGCTGTCGCTGGCGAGGGCACCGGCGTCTTCTTCTTTGCTGCTGCAGCAGACGACGACGGTACCGCCGACACTGCAGACGGCCGGACGGTCGGTGACGCCTTGGGGGACTTGGCCTTGACCGCGTTCTTCTTCGCCTTGCTCACAGCAGACGACAGCGGCGTATTGTCGTCGTCGTCGTCGCTCGTGCCGCCCGCTTTCGACCCGGCGCCTGCGCTGGCGGCTGTCGGCGCCTTCTTCGCTGCCTGCACGGCCGCCGCGGTCAGGTACGCGCGGCGCAGGCCGTCGCAGAACGGGATCGTGCAGTGGTCGCTCGCGGCGACGAGACACTCCTTCGCGTGGTACTTGACGAGCCCCTTGAGCTGTTCGCAGTGCGAGCAACTCCGCGCGCCGCCGCACGACGCGCTGTGCTTGAACACGCGCCGCACGTCGTCGCACTTGGTCACCTGGCACACGCCCGACGCCAGCGTGCACGTCGACGCGTGGAAGAGCAGCTTCTTTGCGAACTCGATCTTCTCGAGCTGCTCGTTCTTCGCTGCAGCGCCGGACGGGGAAGCTGCTGCTGCACCGTTCGCGACAGGAGGCGCAGCAAGCACCGCCGCCACTGTCACTGCTGTCGTTGCAACGGGGTGCGGCTCTGCCTTCACTGTCGCCGCCAGTGCACCAGCAGCTGTCGGCAGCGCAACGCCAGTAGCTGGGGATGGTGTCACGACACCGTTGTTGACGGGCGTCTGGACCACCAGGTTCGGCCGCTGGGCAGCAGGCGTGGGAAGCGGTGGTGTGCCCTTCGCAAGCGGGAGAGCGGTCGTGGCAGTTGGCACCACACTGGATGCCACCGTTGACGACAATGGCGCACTCAGCGCCACCGCCGCCGCTGGGGTTGAGGCAGTGGACGGCTCACTCTTCACCGCCGCATTCGCTGGCGCCTATGCAGCGGTTGTGCGGCACTTCAGTTAGTTCCCATCGCTTACGAGACGTGTCACAGGACCACAACAGAGTGTCACGACGAGCAAGCAGCTCACCACTGGCGTCGTCGGGAACGACCGCGTGAGGTCGAGCTTCTGGATCAGCGTCGAGAACATGGCGTCGCCGGCGATCCGCTTGATGATGTCGACGATGGACTTGATGTCGTTCTACAGACAAGCCACCGTCCCCCATTCAGCGCCTGCTAGACCCCCCCCCCCCCCCCCCCCACC
>SMMQ01002513.1:13614-24578 GCA_008271595.1 [Pythium] brassicae (nom. inval.)
CGCCGTCGGCGTCGCTTGCACGACCGACGCGGACTGTGCGGGTTGTACTGATAGAGCAAAGACATCATCACCACACCACCTTCGTCGTCAGCTCCACACACAACACACGTCGCATACAAAACGCATGGGACGGACCTGTTGCAACCACAGCCCCGACGGGAGCCTGACGGGTTGCGGGAACTGCTCCAGGGGCGGCCGACGTTAGTGCGAGCGGCGCAGCGATGGCCACCGGCTTCGCGGCCAGCGGCAACGGCGCGGCGACTGCTCCAATCGGCACGGAAGAAGGGGCGGCGAGCGGCTTCCCGGAGAGGCCTGGAGCCGCACCGGCTGCGAGCGGCAGCGGCGTGGCGCTGAACGCGGGCATCGCCACTGGAGCTGCACGCACGCCCACGCCATCCCAGCTGTCAGATCACACCCCTTGGCATTCGCATCTTTCCATATACACAAGACAAAGGAGAGGAAGACGCACCGTGGATTTCCTCCTCGTCGCCCGAGTCATCGCCGCCGTAGAGCAGGTCGTCGATCGGCGCGCTCATCGCGGTAGCGGTGGTTACTGAAGTGCGTGTGTCTGTGTGTGTGGTTCTGTGTGCGACTGCAGCAGCGACGGCAGCTGGCGAGCGGAGGTTCTCGCGAGCGGCAGTGAAAGCGAGGGGCGGACGGTTTGTGCGAGGAAACGAGTGGCGTCCGTCCGGCGGTCCGTCACGGCGCGCAAGAGCGTCTGGAAGGCGAGAGTGAGATAGCGAGCGAGAGCGATCGATCACCTGCCCACACCAGTGCACATTCAGTTGTGAACTCGAGAGAAGGCGGAGGGGAGTTTGGCGTGTTCGCTTATTTCCGAAAATGGTGTGGCGGGAGTGGTGCGTGTCGCATGGGATATAGAGCCCTAATTTGCGCACACTAAAACAATCTCAAAATATACCTAGAGACCTAATTCCCTCATCTGTCACTTCAAGGTCAGGAAGAGAGCAAGATCTCGCAACAGCACCAGGTCACCACCACCCAAGGACATGACGACGTTCGCCAAGCTCAGCGCGCCAAGCAATTACACCAAGTGCTTGTAATGTAGATTGTTTGAGTTGACCTCGAGCGAGTCAGCGTGAGCACATATTGGGAGCTGCGTCCCTTCTTGTGCGATGGCATTGTTGCGTCTGTTGTCGTACTTGACCAGCACGATAGCGGAGGAAGCTCCGTGCCTGGAGTCATTGGGATATCTCATCCAGACGTTGATAGATCGACATTATCCAGACTCTAGCTCAAGCAAGAGTGAGGCGCTTTACCTGGTGAGCAGCCAATCACTGCCGCAATCTCTTCGCAGTCGATAAGCATGTGGCTTCGGACGCATACGCGCAGCGCGATCCTGAGCCCACGTTCGTTCTTCTCGATCTAGGTCCAGGTCGCCATCGCGCACCGCGATGACATCACTCGTGCACTGCGCGGACTTGCCGTCGAAATCTTGGGGAAATGACGATTGAAGAAAGAGTGAGTCTTGCTGCTCGAACCGAACGACATGTTCCATACAAATAGCAAGTCATTAGCTGCACCTTTTTGAAGTAGTGGATTGGCCACGAGCATCGCATCAGAGATCCTCAGATTTACAGAGATCCTCAGATCGCAGAAAGAGATCCCTCACTGCTTCAAATTTGCAGGTCATCGTCGACTCGCTCGCATCGAATCAATTCACCTCTTGCACAACGACAACGACATGAAGCTGAGCTGGAATAACATAAAACTCCATGTCGATGCCTGGGTTCTCGATCGAGCCATCGGTACTCGGTTCCACGACGCACGTCGATCGATATGTACGTCACGTAGCTCGACGTGACCTCAACATAGTTTTGCTTACGCACCGTCGCTAGTGAAGTTGAGATTGAGACCCGCTAGGTGCTTGCTTCACTGTAATAGAGAATGTGTCAGCTCCTGCTACCCAATGCAGCCCAGCTCCAAAGCATAGAAAGCAACGAAAGTAACGCAATGCCCACAGCAACCGACGACCAGCAACATGAACTGAACTTGCATTTCTTCTCTATGACCACGTCACTTGCGCCAGTCAACCCGCACTCGACGCCCTCCACGCACTCATGCTCACTTAGTGAACGTGTCGTCGAGCGCCTTCTCAAAGATCTCGAGGCCGAGGTTGCACTCGTCCTCGGTGATCGTGAGCGGCGGCATGAAGCGCAGCGTCTCGTACACGCTCGTCGTGAGGATCATCATGCCGTGGTCCAGGCACGCGCTCGAGACCTTGGCCGCCGTGCCGTACGGCACCTTCTTGTTATCGAACTCGATGCCGATCATGAGCCCGAGACCGCGGATATCCGCGATCGGGTACTTGCCTGAGTCCCGGAGCTGCTGCAGGCCGGCGACAAACTGCTTGCCACGCGCGCGCGTGTTCGCGAGCACGTTCTCCTCGTCGAAGACGTCCTGCACCGCGAGCGCGGCGGCGCACGACACGGCATTGCCTGCGTACGTACCGCCCATGGAGCCGGGCGGCTGGCGGTCCGTCAGCTCCTTGCGGCTCGCGATGCCGCTAAGCGGGAAGCCGTTCGCGATGCCCTTGGCGATCACGAGGATGTCCGGCGAGACGCCAAAGTGGCCGTCGATCGCAAAGTACTCGCCCGTGCGCCCGAAGCCGCACTGCACCTCGTCCGCGATGAGCAGGATGTTGTGCTCCGAGCAAATCTCGCGCAGGCCCTTCATGAAGCTCTTGGGGGGCACGACGTAGCCGCCCTCGCCCTGTTCGCATGCAGTCGCAGGTAGGACGCGTTAGCTGCTGCCAGTGCAAGTAAAGGGATGTACATAGCTGCACATACCATCACGGGTTCAATGAGCATCGCGGCGGTGTCCGACGGCGCGGTCTGCTGCTTGAGCGCAAGGCGGACCTGCTCCAGGCACCACTCGCTGCACTTCTCTGCTCAGTCACCATCGCCACACACGCCACAAGTTGCGTCAGTAGAGTGCCCCAATGGTGCCCGTGAACCACACCACAAACTCACCTTCGTCCTGGATCGGGCCGTGCAGGGCGTACGGGAACGGCACGACCGTGACGCCGCTCATCAGCGGCCCAAAGCCGGCGCTGTAGATCGTCTTGCTCGTCGTCAGGCTCATGGCGCCGAACGTGCGGCCGTGGTAGCCGCCCTGGAACACGATGATGTTCGACTTGCCCGTCGAGTGGCGCGCGAGCTTCACCGCATTCTCCACCGCCTCCGAGCCGCTGCAATAGCGCAGAGACCAGAGCCAGCAATGCTGTTAGTGTCGTGTGCTCACTCGTGTCGCTGTTTCCGCACCACACACGCGCCTTCACAACAGGCGATAGATAGATAACCGCAACGTACGTGCTAGCGAAGAAGAGCGTGTCGAGTCCCTTGGGCAGGTGCGGCAGCAGGCGGTCCGTGAGCTTGAGCATCGGCTCGTGGTAGCCGATGTTGACCTGCGCGTGCACGAGCGTGGCGGCTTGCTCCTGCACCGCTTGCACGACGCGCGGGTGGCAGTGGCCGAGGTTCGTGACGGCGATGCCGGACGTAAAGTCGAGCAGCTTGCGGTCGTCGGCCGTCCAAACCCACGCGCCCTTGCCCTTCTTCATGATCATCTCGGACATGCGGCCGACGCCACGTGCGAGGTGCTGCTTGCCCATTGTAGTAAGTAGTGTGTGCGAGAGAGAGCTTGGAAGAAGAGACTTCGGTTCGCTTGAGCTTGCGGTGGTCGAGGTGCGCTCGACGTTGCCGATTGGGTAGTGAGCGCCCGATGCAGCAAGAGGCGCCAACGGCGGCGGCGGCGGCGAGCAGCTCGGGAGCTGCAGCTACAGGCTGTAGCGACAGGAGGCAGGCAACTGGAGCGAACACCTTGCCTTTCAAGTTGATGAACTCTGTAGTTTTTACGAGACGAAGGCTGTTTGTAAATAAATACACGACTGAGATGACACATACAAAAGTGAAGTGTGTTGAGGCGTAATTACACTTGCGAGCGAGCGTACGCCAAAAACAGGTCTTTTTTTGCGCACACAAATTCGTGAGAGCGAGCGTACGCGTGCCCATTTTCGCCGCAACATGGAGGAGCCGCAGCAATGCGGAGATCACGTCGTGCTCGTGCCGTTCTGTGCGGGGAAGAGCGGCCGACTGCCAAGCTTCGTGTACAAGTCCACGACCTGCAGGAGAACGCGCACAAAGAGCTACAGCGATCAGCCTCTGGGCGGATACCGCCGCAACGAACAGCAGTCGCTTGGGCACACAACACGCAGCTACTAGTACACGTCTTAACGAGTTCGGCAAACACGCCGCAGACATGAACACCGTACAGCACGCGCGCACACACACGGGCATTCGCTTGCTGGCAGTTGCTTTCATGCAACTCACAACCAAAACACTCTACCGAGCACTCGCTTGCACCGCCTCCGCCTCCTACCATTTCCACACGCCAACAGCGCGCCGGCGCCAACACCAACACACGCCCGAGCGCACCTGCTGGAGGTATTGGTCCTGCTCGCGCAGCAGCGACGCGACGGCGCCCAGCGCGTCCGTGGTCTTGCGGCGTCGGCTTGTAACGAGCGCAAGCGCAATCTGCTCGGCGTTGCGGTCGATGCACTCCAGCAAGTCCTGAACCGCGAGCATCTCCTCGGGCGCCGCGCTGTTGTTGCTCCGCTGCAGCTCGCGCAGCAGCGTGCGGCTACCGTCGAGGCACTCGCGGAGCGCGACGTGCGCGGCATCGGGTGGCGCCATGTTGGCGGCAAAATCGGCAACTTGCGGATAGCAAGTGAAGTCGCTGTTACATTTCAATTGTTGCATTCAAGCTGGTGCTACAATACAAATCACGCAAAGTGTGGATAAATCCTCAACCTAATTACTACATGCATAAAAAAGCCTTTCACACAATATGTAACCATAGCCATCAGTGCGATCCCCATATCTCTCCCTCTTTTTGCTCACACACGGGGTGAGAAACCAGCGAAGGCTCACGAGCACCGGACGCGTGACGCGAACATGTCGGCGGACTTCTTCGCGGACTGGAAGAAGGAGGAGGAGGCGTTCAGCGGCGGCGGCGCGCACGGCGGCGCCGCGTCGGATGACGACGCCTACGAGTCGCCCTACCGCGCGGCCGGCAGCGCGGACGGCTTCGGTGGCTCGAACGGCGGCGACGACTTCGACTTTGAGACGCTCGGCGACGCGCTCGCGGCGCAGTCGACCCCGGCGCAGCGGCCGATGTTCGAGCTGCGCGAGCACGGGTTGAAGGTATCGCGGCGCAAGGGCTTCACGCTGAGTTGCATGAGCGTCGGCAACGGCGTCATGGCGCTCGGCTCGCTCGAGGGCATGCTGCTGCGCTGCACCGTGGACGCGACCGACAGCGCCGGGCAGGTCGAGGAGATCATGATCGAGCCACGCGTGGCGATGGCGAACGTGTTCATTGACCCGAGCGGCGCGCACCTGCTCGTGTCGATGGAGAATGGCTCGAACTTTTACCTCCACACGAGCACGAACCGGCCGAAGAAGATCATGAAAGCGCAGGCGATGAAGTTCACGTGCGTGGCGTGGGACCGGCAGCGGTCCGTGCCCGCGAGCACCGAGCCGATCCTCATCGGCACGGACGCGGGCGCGGTCTTTGAGGCCGAGTTCGACGGCAAGGAGCGGGCGTTCAAGAAAGTGTACCAGATCTCGAACCAGGGCGCGATCGCCGGCCTCGAGTTCGAGCGCTGGCAGACCGCCGCTGGCGACCCGCGGTCCTACGTGATGCTCACGACCTCGGGCGCCGGCAAGCGGCCGACGCGCATGTTCCAGTTCCTCGGCGGCGCGCAGGGCTTCGAGGCGCTCTTTGGGCAGCACTCGAGCGCCGACAAGCTGCGCTTCCAGGAGCTGCCGGGCGACATCCCGAACGCGGACCTGCGCTTCTTTGCGCGCCAGGAGCGCGAGCGCGCCAAGTGCTTTGGCATCCTCACGGGCGAGGGCGTGTTCCACGGCGACCTGGTCTTCGGCTCGGCGAGTACGGTCGACAACACGATCACAGGCAGCGACCTGCTCGCGTTCCACGGCAAGAGCGAGAGCAGCACTGGCGCTGGCGGCAGTACGCGTCCCTGGGCCCCGCCGCTCGCGCTCGCAGTCACGCAGTACCACGTGATCCTGCTCTACGCGCGCAGCGTGCAGGTCGTGTCGAAGCTCAGCGGCGTGGTCGTGCTCGACGAGCCGCTCGACGCGCGCGTGGGCACAGTGCACGGGCTCGCGCACGACCCGACCGGCAACACGGTCTGGGTCCACTCGGACCGGCGCATCCTCGAGGTCGTGATCGCGGACGAGGACCGGAACGTGTGGAAGCTCTTCCTGAACAAAGCGGTCGCGAGCGCCGGCGACGACCGGGACTTTGAGCACGCGCTCTCGGTCTGTCGCAGCGCGGCCGAGCGCCAGCACGTGTTCACTGCGCAGGCCGACAAGTACTTTGACCGCGGCGAGTTTGACCGCGCTGCGGTCGTGTACGCCAAGACGAACCGGTCGTTCGAGGAAGTGGCGCTCAAGTTCCTTGAGAAGGAGACGCGGGACTCGCTGTTGCTCTTCCTGCTGCAGAAGCTCAAGAGCCTCGGGAGCGACGACAAGACACAGAAGACCGTGCTCTGCTCGTGGATCGTCGAGCTCTTCCTCGACAAGTTCAACGTGCTCAAGGGCAGCGCGCAGGACGTGGACGCGCACGCGAACCTGCTCTTCGAGTTCAAGCAGTTTCTGCAGGACCAGAAGCACCACCTCGACCCGGCCACGACGTTCAACCTGATCGCGAGCCACGGCCGCACGGACGAGTTTGTCTTCTACGCGACGCTCATCGAGGACTACGAGAAGGTCGTGACGTACCACGTGCACCGCGGCGAGTACGGCGCCGCGATCGAGCTCCTGCGCAGCGTGCCGACGTCGAAAGTCGAGGAGCTGTACTACAAGTACTCGCCAGAGCTGATCGTGCACAAGCCAAAGGAAGTGTACGAAGCGTGGAAAGAGGCCGAGACGCTCAACCCGACGCGGCTCATCCCGTCGATCGTGCGCCACGTGCACCAAAAGGACGCGCTCGCGAACAGCCAGAAGAGCCGCGCGGTGCTCGAGCTCGCAATCCGGTTCCTCAAGTTCGCGATCAAGCAGGGCGACTGCCGGGACCCGACGATCCACAACTACATTTTGTTTCTGCTCGCGAAGCACCCGGACGAGCGCTTGCTGATCAAGTTCATGCGCAAGAAGCACAACGGGAAGCATCTGTTTGACATTGCGTTCGCGCTCCGCCTGTGCACGCAGAACGAGAAGAACCGCGCGTGCATCTACATCTACTCGGCGATGGGGCTGTTTCAGGACGCGGTCGAGAAGGCGCTGCAAGTGGACGTGAAGATCGCGAAAGAGATGGCGAACATGCCCGAGGACGAGGAGACGCGTAAGAAGCTGTGGACGCTGATCGCCAAGCACACGATCGACGCCGGCGGCGAGATCAAGGAGGCGATGGGCATCCTCAAGGAGAGCGGGCTGCTCAAGATCGAGGACATCCTGCCGTTCTTCCCGGACTTTGTGCTCATCAACGAATTTAAGAAGGAGATCTGCGAGTCGCTCGAGGTCTACAACGACCGCATCGAGCAGCTCAAGGAGGAGATGCAGGACTACACGCAGTCGGCCGAGCTCATCCGCAGCGACATGCAGAAGCTGCGCAAGCGCTGCGCGATCGTGTCGGGCAACCAGCGTTGCGAGCTCACGGGGCAGAACATCCTCGGCAAGGAGTTCTACTTGTTCCCGTGCTCGCACGCGTTCCACGCGACGGCGCTGCGCCAGGAGATGCAGAAGCACCTCAACAGCTTCCAGCGCCAGACCGTGAAGCAGCTGATCCAGAAGCTCAACGAGCTCTCGGTCGAGATGCCGGCGACGAACAAGTTCTTCCAACCGCTCTCGGCGTTCGCGTTCCTGAACCTCACGAGCAGCGAGAAGGAGGCGATGCATCCAGACGGCGCCACGTCGGCGCAGAGCGCTGCGGACGCCGCGAAGCAGTCACTCGCGCAGGAGCGCGAGATGGTGCAGCAGAAACTGGACGAGATCATTGCGTCCGAGTGCATCTTCTGCGGCGAAGTCATGATCAAGTCGATTCACACGCCGTTCATCACACCCGACGACGAGCTCTCGGAAGGCGCCGAGTGGAAGATCTGAGCGCGTTTTGGCTGCTCGCAGGCCGCAGGCGTCGTATCGGAAGCGTGCTGTTTGACACGTTTCCCACTCGGCCCGGCGCTTCCTCGCCCGGCGCTTCCTCTTGAGTGTGTTCGTGTCGATCGTTGCTAATAAACGCCGCATTCATCCGAGACAGCGAGTGGAGAGCCGTTGTTCACCTTGACATGGCTACACTGCACTTTCTCTTGATTGACTCGCATTAAACTAAAAATGGCAACACTGCGCAAAAAGCTCCTTGGTGGCATTTCGCGTCCGCGACTGGAGCTGTCCGCACTGCTGCAGTCGTTCGTCGATTGCGGCCGCACGGACAACGATGGAGACCGCGCGACGGCACGGACGAAGTGGTCGCGATCTCCTCGACTCGCAACACAGGTCGCGCGAGCCGATGCTGGAAGCGCGCGTGTTGTACCACTTACGTAAGCACCTCAGCTCACCGATTCGAGGCAACTCGCGCGTTCTCTGCTTCACAGAACACCCACCTCGATACCACGAGAACCATCGCAAGATGTGCGCAAGCGAATGCGTACGTTTCCTGTACATCGATGGAGTGGCGACGTGTATTGTACTGACTGAAATCGCGGCTCTGGTGCTTGCTCTGGTAGGCGACATCTACGACGAGATGGAGCAGAACTGGAAGAACGGCCGCTTCCGCCTGCCGCTCAAATTCATCAGCTTCCACGACTCAGGTGCGCCAGTGGAGCATACGCACTGTGCTTTGTCCCCCTCGTCTGTGATAGTCTGTCGTTGGCCACTGACGCCTGCGCGCTGTAGAAATCATGTTTTTGTTTGTGCGCGCAGCGATCGGATATGCGCTTGCGTTCGTGAAGGTGAAGAACTTGCAGCGGCAGCGCATCGATCAGGCGCTCGAAGACTCGAAGCTGCTCAACGACGAGCTTTGGCGCGAACGAATAGCGCAAGCGATCAATACCCAGGCGGACTGCGCCACCGCGATGTCGTCGACGTACGCGCGCTTGGTGCTCCACTGCAGCAACTACGAGAACCACAAAGAGGACGAGCACTTCTTCGAGTGCGTCTACTTCTTCGTCTGCTCTGTCGCCAAGCTGAGCGTGCCGCCGGAGTACTGGAAGACCATGGAGGAGGAACTCGGGTTCCTCTTTCGAGGCTCGCAGTTCAGCTCGAACGTGAATACCCATACGGTGATTGTCGGCGCGAAGAAAGATGCGCCGGGACCATCTGGCGGCGCAGCCACGAAGGCAAGCGGCACGTTTGCTTCTACCTCTGTGGTTGCTTTGAGCGAGAAGGACGCCAGTCCAGCAACTTCATCTGCAGCCAAGAAGATCCAGAGTCTCTCGGGGAGCGCGGACAAGGATGGCGAACAAACCGGCTTACCGAGGTTTGTGCTCCCGACGACGCACCGCACGAACTTCTTCACCGTCCCGGTGAAGACGATCGTCGCCGGGATGGACGCGACCAAGAGCCGAGCAGCGCGAAATCTCGAAGTTTCGCAGACGATCCGCGAGCGCATCGAGGCTCAGAAGAGCGAAGCGTATCGCCAGCAGCTCGAAGCAGGTCAGTCGGTCAGGTGACCATGACGGTTCCCCTGAGAAGAGAAAGCACGCTCTGATTCGCTCTCACATGTTTGTGTAGTGATGACGCCGCGACGGAGTGTTCGGCTTGACGTGGGGGGCCCCAGAGAAGCAGCTGCCGACGCCAGAAGCGGAGAGATCGCATCGACAGCAAAGGCACTCAGCGGTGCTTCGCATCGCGCCAAAGGAGTCGTGAGTCCCCGCATCTCAATGAAGACGACGTACACGACGCGCTCGCCGACGCTGAACCACCTGCTGCCGTCGACCGACGAGCGCGTTCGTCTCGTACTCAGGTGAGCGAGCGAGTCGGTGGAGAGTCCGACGCGCTGCCTCCGTTGCTAGTGCGCTCGCTGCTGATGCATCGTGCGAGTGGCTTTCTCTCTCCAGAGACTACGAGGACGAGCTCCAGCAACGCCTTCGAGCGACGAGTTATAAGCACCACTCTGACAAGAGCAGCACGGCTTCCCAGGACTCGCTGTCCACTGTTGCGAGTCTCACACCTCCACAGTCCGGCAGACGATAACCAATGACGAATCTACGTCTATCTACAGTATCTACTGTTTACCTACAACTGACTACCTCAACCTAGAAATGGTACGATGCACGAACGCACGCACCGGTCGCGATCAAGTGCGCGCGTTCACCTCCTTCCTGAGGTGGACGAGGGGGCTGCAGGGATGGAAGACGCTGAAGGCTTGCGCGCGCCGGCCACGGGACCGGCGGCAGCCGTACCGGAGGCCCGCATTCCACTCGACGATCGCGACAACGGTCTGCGGGGCTCTAGTCGCGACGGTGTCGTCGCCGCAGCTCTCGGTGTCGTCGCCGGCGACGGCCCAGCGCTCGAGGCGAGTGAACCCGCGCGACGAAGCGGCGTGCGAGGGGCACCCGACGCGCCTGTCGCCGACGACGAAGATGGAGCCGACGCGCCTGGCGAGGAAGAGCTCACACCAAGCGATGTCCGTGGCCGCACGATCCGACTGGCGGACGCGGGGCTTGGCGGCACACTCGACGCCGACGCCGACGACGACGACGAGGCCGTCGACGCCAGCGGCTTGCGGCTCGGCAGCGCTGGCGGCGCCTCCCTCGACGCTCGGATCGTGCGCGCTGACAGCGCCGACGGCGAGCTCCGCGTCGGAAGCGTCGAGAGCGACTTCCGCCGCGTCTCGCTGTCCAGCGCCGGGTCGCTCGCTGGCGGCAGCTGCCGCATGCTCGACCCGAGCGACCGGCGGGCTGCGACTCGCGCCATGGACGACGGCGTCGC
>SMMQ01002513.1:27676-42290 GCA_008271595.1 [Pythium] brassicae (nom. inval.)
CTTCGCGACCTCGCTGGCACGACGCTCCTTCTGCTCCTTAACGCGCTGCAGTGCCATAAGGCGAATAAGGAGCAGGGGCAAGTCCACAGTCGCCGTATCCAAGTCAGTCTCCCGTCGCCCCAACCCCGTTCCTCACACACAACCAAGCGGACACGCGATGCGCGACACAACACACGCGCAGATACAACGAGCGAGCACGAACCTGGGCGTGGAGGCGGTTGTACTCGGCGGCCTCGCGCTTGACCTTCTCGCGCTGGTTGAGCTTCTTGAGCTCAATCTCACGCTTGTGGTGGAGCGTGCGCGGGGTCACGAGGCGCTGGATCTTCGGCGCCTTGTCGTTCTTCTTGCCGGTCTTCGACTCAAACTTGCGGCGCACAACGTACTTGCGCACGTCGTCCTCCTTCGTCAGGTTGAAGAGCTTGCGGATGTTCGACGCGCGCTTCGGGCCGAGGCGGCGCGGGATCTGCACGTCCGTGAGCCCCGGCACCTCGCTCTCGCCGGTCTTGACGACCACGAGGTTCAGCACCGAGAGGTCCGGGCCGACGATGCAGCCGCGCACCGACTTGCGCTTGCGCTCACCCTTGCGGCGCGGGCGGTAGCAGTTCTTGCCCTTCGAGAGCAGCAGGCGCGCGCGGCCGTTCGAGAGCACGCCCTGCTTCATCGGGAAGCCCTGCTTGTCGTTTCCGCCCGAGATGCGGAACACGAAGCCCTTGAACTCGTCGCCAAGGACGTCGCCCTCCACCTCCTGGGAGATGCGCTTCTCGTAAAACGCGCGGAGCTTCAGCTCGTCATCGATGTCGAGGACCTTCTGCGCCGCAGTGGCCGGGTTCGCAATGTTGAGCTTCATTGTTGAGTAGGCTGCAACGGCGCGCGAGCACACGAAGAGCGTGTGAGTGACTGAGGGTTCTAAGTTCAGCTGTCATGATCGGGGGAGGTGGGGTGGTGGCGATCGTGACTAGTGAGGAGAGCTCAGGGCCGCACGCACGCGTGAGCAGGCTCCGCCGCTCTCGCCATAACGCAACCACTGACCGATCCACCGCCACAACCACCACCACCACCTCCGCACATTCATCCCAGCAAGGCGACAAGCGCGACTTCGTACCTCAGGAGACAACAAGGACAATGATCGCCGCGCCGCGCATGGCCGAAAAACGCTCGCGCGCTGGCCACTCAATCTCTTGCTCGATTTCCACCAATGAACGCGCTGCGCTGAACACGATTCAGAATTGAATTGCTGGGTTTTCATTTTGCACACTGTGAAAAGTGACAACCACCAGCAAAAAACACAGACCCGAGCAAGCAAGAATGGGCAACCAGAACAGCGCGGCGAAGGAGACGCCGGCGGTGGCCACCAGCGGATGCCCCGTGCCACATGAGCAGCGCGCAGCCGCAGTGGCGGCTGAGAAGGCGCCAGCGGCCGCCGCGCCGGATGGCTGCCCGGTCATGCACGACAGCGCCAAAGCGAGCGCCAGCGACGGCTGCCCCGTCAAGCACGGTGGCGTTGGTGCTGCTGGCGGTGCTGCTGGCGGCGAGAAAGAGATCTACAACGTGTACGGACAGCGCATCGACCCGACCAACATGATGCCGTACAACCCGAACCAGGACCCGAACGACGAGCAGCGCTACCCGCTGCCGCAGGAGCGCGTGCAGTCGACGATCCCCAAGGGCGGCACCGAGGGCACGTGGCTGTACCCGTCGGAGCAGATGTTCTTCAACGCGCTCAAGCGCAAGGGCAAGGGCGAGGACGTGCACGAGGCGGACGTGCCGACGATCGTCGCGATCCACAACAACATGAACGAGCGCGCGTGGGCGCAGGTGGAGCACTACGAGAAGGTGTGCCACCCCGAGTCGGACCCGAAGCTGCTCAAGTTCTGCGGCCGCCCGGACGAGCTCACGCCCATCGCCTGGGTCAAGAACGCGCTCGGGCTCGGCAAGCCGTTCGACCGCCACGACTGGACGATCCAACGCAGCGACGACACGCGCGTGCGGTACGTCATCGACTACTACTTTGACGACGCCAAGGCGGCGCAGGACAAGGTCCCAGAGCTGCATTCGGCCGCGAGCGTCCAGTCCATCTCGATGTACGCGCGGCCGGCCGTGGACTCGGTCGGGGACCTCGTCGACCGCGTGCGCTTCCCGCTGCTGACGCTGTTCAAGCCGGAGGCCGCGGCGCCGGACCTCGCGGCGCGCAGCGCGCTGGTCGAGGCGCCGGCGCCAGCGCGCGAGACAGAGCGCGCCGAGCCGCCGCTCTCAGTGCTGGAGGTGGAGCAGGCGTTCGCGAAGATCAAAGAGTCGTGCCAGGCGTGCCTCGTGGACGTGAAGGCGTGCGGGAGCGAGCGCGAGTGCGCGCAGGCTGCCACGATGCTGCAGCTCTGCATGGGGCAGATCCTCGTGCCCGCGCAAGCACGCGCGTTCAAGCAGACGCTCGAGCAGGGCGACGAGGCGCGCATCGAGGCGGCCTTCGCGGCCATGAGCGAGGGCATCGAGCTGTTCCAGGAGCGCAGCGCCGACGCGATGCGCGCGCAGGCCGCGCGGGAGGCCGCCGCTGCGTCTGGGGCACAGCACTAGACCGCTCCCTTTTCCAGGCTGTCGTCGATGCCGACAAAGAGAGAGAGAGAGGGAGAGAGAGAGGGAGAGAGAGACCGCGGTGTAGAACCACTAACTATGATGCCTTCAAGGCGATCCCCACAGTCACCTCCGTGGCTCTCGCGCGGTGGCGCTCTCGTCGCCGTCGCTGTTCCCTTCTTGGAAGACGAGGACACAGCCGCTTCTGTCCACAAACTGGCTGCGGAGGTGCCCTGCGCGCTGCTCCTCCACTTGGAGCCGAGCGAAGAGCTTCTCCGCTGGTAGCAACGAGCGACAGCAACGGGTCAGTCGGAACGGAGCCTGGCTGACTGCAGAGCCCGCGTGCGAGGAGCCAAGCGAGTAGGCGACCAAACGGACGCACGCGGCTGGGACCACGTGCTACTCAGGACCCCGCGGCCTTGCTTCAGCAACGCTTCGCAGCCCCTCCGCTCAGCCTCGCGCGCTCGCGTGCGCTCGATGATGTCGTGGTTGAGCAAGACGCGGTGCAGGTCCGCGTGGTGATGCTCGCTCGCGTACACCACCGCGCTCTTGCCGTGGCGGTCCTGCGCGTGGACGTCTGCGTGGTGCGCCAACAGCAGCTTCGCGCACTGCGCGAGCCCGAACCTACCGCACATCTGCAGCGCGGTCTCGCCAAAGTCGTTCTGCACGAGCTCGTAGAGTTCCGAGTCGGGGAGGCAGCAAGAACCAGTAGAATGAGGGACAACGTTGCACGTACGCACCTGGGCGTTTGGGTCGGCGCCGTGCGCGATGAGAGCAGTCAGGATAGCGAACGTGCTCTTCGCTCGCACCCCCAGCTCTACAACCGCTTTCATGGTCGTGTTCGTGCCAGTGGCGGTCGGGAGCCACTCGCGCCACAAGAAGTGCAGCGCTGTGTCGCCGTTCGCGGTCACGAGATACGGCACTGCGCCGTGCTCGAAGAGTGCCGACACCATGTCGACGCACTGGCACCTGCAGGCTGCCATGAGAGGGGTGACGCCCAGCTCTCGATCCGGCACGACTCGCTGAACCGCAGTCGGACTGGCGCCACTGTTGTCTTGCGACGTCAGCACGACGTGAACAGGGACGTTCACGTCCAGGAACGAGCGCGCTCTGAGCCACGCAACGACCTCTCTGGTCGAACCACCGGGGGAGTCAGTTGATCATGCTACAGTGCAGCTCTCACTCGGGTACCGTCCCCGCCAAGCAATCACGCATTCGTTAACCCCACCGTTTGTGTGCCGAGTGGAAGAGTGTCCAGAACTGCCGCAGCCCTTCTTCGTGCCGAACCTCGACGAGCCGAATCTGTCGCTCGCGGCGCGCTTGGGTCACATCGAGCTCCTCGGTTCGCAGCACGTCCGACATCTTGTCGACGTAAAAGTCCAGCTTCCGATACTCGGCACCGAACTGCGTGCCGAGACTCAGACTCCTCCGCATCGACGACTTGAGCTTGGTGACAGCTCGAGTCGAGGCTTGGTGACCAAGACCAGCAGTGGAGAGCGAGTTCTCTAAGAGCAGCTTCTTCTTCGCGGCGATGCAGACCGCGCGCTCGTTCTCGAGCTTGAGCTGAGAGCCGGCGATCGGGTACCGGTCTCGCATGAACCGTGCGTGGTACTTCCCGCGCGTGTTCAGCGGCGCCATGTCGCGCAGCTCCTGCTGCTCGGCTATGGTGCGTAGCGTGTCGGTGCTTAGATCCTCGATGCGTACGTACATACCCGGGAGGTGAGTATCGGTTGTACGCGCCGACGCGCCAGTCGCTGTCGCTGCCACACTCTCTGTCCGCCGGTTGCTGGTCTTCTTCGTGGAGGATGGGAACAAGTGCGCAGCGAGCGGACCCTGTTGCGCCTTCGCCTCGCGCTCCTGCTGCAGCACAAGCTGCGTGTCTTCCAGACGCTTGCGGATTGCGGTCTCATCTTGTTCGTAGTCACGCAGCCGACGCTCCTGACGGCGTCCGACGAAGCGAGCGGGGTGAAACGTCAGCTCTGACTACAGCTCGCCGCCAGAGGAGGCAGCAGCTCCGCACCGTCTCGAGCCGCTGCTTCTGGAGCAGCATCTCTCGGTGGCGGCGCAGATACTCTCGGCGCTGCCTCTCAACAGCGTCTTCGTCCTCATCTTGGTCATCGTCGAAAGGTGGAGGCGTTCGAGCAGCGCTGATGCGTGTCATTGGCAGATGCCACTGTTCTGGTCCTCGAAACGACGCGAGTGACGCGAATACAGGGCTCTTGAACGTACAGTACATTCTCGTTTGAGTGCTGTCCAACTTGAACTTTGACGAAAACGAAAAATTAACGAAGCATAAATGTACGAGACTAAAACTTGTGTAAACTAATGTCGGCAGCTGCATTAGTTGACGCAGGTCTGTCCGGTCCATGAGGCCAAATCAATCAACTTTCTGGTCACAGGAAGAAGAAGGCGGCCGGCCGCGACTTCGGCTTCGGTGCGCGACGACTTCGTTCTCGCAGGCGAGCCTCCCGCGCAGCACTCGTGCGTTTCCCCCCTCACTCGCGCATTTGCCCGCTCGATGGAGCGGAGACGGCGGGGGAGTCGCCCGCAGCGCCGCCGCGGCTCGCCGTTCGCGAGCGGCCGCCGCGTGCCGAGCGAGAACCTGCGGGACCCAACGCGTCTCGCGCAGCTGCTCGTGCGCGCGTGTGCGGCGCCTGCGCGTGCGACTGGCGAAAGTGACGAGACGGCCAAACCCGATGAGATTGCAGAAGAGACGGACGCGGTAGTGCAGCAGCAGCTGGCGGGCGATGATGACGACGACGCCGAGCGCCTCGAGGAAGAGAACGACGACGACGAGGACGACGTCGCGGACGAGAACGCGGCGGACGACAGTGACGCCGGCGGCGACGACGATGGGGACGCTGGGCTCGACGGGGACGCGGAGACTGGTGGCGCCTTTGACGACGCGGACGACGCCGCAGACGACAATGTGGAGGCGCTCGCCGCGGCGCTCGACCTCGCCGCGCAGGTCGTGGACGCACTCAAGCGCCGGCTGCTCGCGAAGACGGCCGGCGAGAGCGCGGAGGAGAGCGAGAGCGCCAGCCGCAGCTCGTCGGTCGCGACGGGGGAGCACAGGACACGCGCGGGCTCGCTCGCAGCCGCCGGGTCCGTGCGCAGCGCCGCGAGCAGCTACTCGCCTGGCGAGGCTGGCGTGCCCCGAGTGCGCGCGCGCGCGGTCAGCAACTCGCACTGCAAGCACTGCAACAAGTCGTTCAACGCGTTCCACCGCAGCCGCAACTGTGCGTTCGTGCGGGGCGTGGGCGGTAGTCAGTAGCATGTTGTGGTCGTGGGGGTTGGGGGCACGCGGCTCACAACGACGTTGTGTGCTCGTCTCTCTTGCTGCAGGCACGTCGTGCGGCTACGCGTTCTGCGTGAAGTGCGTGTCGCGGCGCCAGGTGCTGCCGGCGCGCTTCGGCTTCAAGGACGACGCGGTACGCGTGTGCGAGCTCTGCTGCGCGTGGTTCCAGACGGCGCTCGAGCAGGTGTTCGACACGCTCGAGCCCGCGCGGGCGCCGTCGCGCCAGGAGCCGGCGGCGAGCGCGACGCGGCGGAGCGTCGTCGGGGAGCGGCCGTCGATCGTCGGGCCTGCGTCTCCGCTCGTGGCGTCCGGGACGAACGACGACGGGGAGACGAGCGAGGATGCCGCGCCCGCGAAGCTGCGGCGCCGCCAGAGCCGCCATTCGATGTCCGCGCCGGCGGCCCAGAAGAGCGCGTCGAAGGCGTGGTTCAGCGGCCACTTGCGCGCGATGCACGTCGGCGACCGGCTGCCGCGGAAGAAGACACGGACTGACACGGACCTCGCAGGAGAGGCCGAGGGCGAGCAAGAGCCAAAGCCCGCTGCGTCGGGGTCCCGGAGTGGGGACGCCAACGGAGTTGCCGGGCCCCCGAAACGCCAGTTGAGGAGCATCGAGACTGGCAGCGGGGAGGCGGGCGGCCAGCTGAAGGGCGAGAGCAGCAACTCGATCAACGACGGCGACGACGCGGACCGAGCTGTCGAGGACGACGCGGTGGACTCGGTGGAGCCAGTGGTGGAGCCGAGCGTCAACCCGGTGGCTGTCGCGACTGCATCAGCCAACGACGACGAGCTCGCGCGACGCTGTCAGGTGCGAGCGTCGAAGCGGTCCAAGTTCTCTCGCTCGGCAAGTTTCGACTTTACGAACCTCAAGTCCGCGGCGTCGCCGAGCTCGTCGGCGTCGACGCTGTCGGCGGCGGCCAACAACGGCGCGCGCGAGCGCAGCAGCGACGCGTCGTCGACTCCGTCCGGGCCCGAGTCTTCTTCTGAGCGCGCGTCGAAGCCGCCGCGACAGAAGTGCTTCGACGACAGCGACATTGTCGACTCGCGCGCGAAGACCGACGTGTCGGGCGACAACGCGACGAACCACCTTCCAGCGACAGTGCTGCGCTTCGCGGTGTACAAGGTCGAGGCGGGCGAGAGCCAGAGCTTGCGGCGCACGCTGGGCTTCGGGAAAACCAACCCGGTGCTGGACCGCTACAGCCTCGAGCTCGACTGCAGCCAGGGCATTGTGCGCGTCAAGTCGGTGTTCATGCACCGCTTCTGGTCGTTCCACTGCGACGCGGTGCGGAGCCTGAGCGTCGGCTTGTCGAGCGGCGTGGCGCGGCTCGTCGTCCACAGCGGCGTCGAGGGCAGCCTGACCCACGAGCTCCAGTTCGCGAACGACGAGGAGCGGGAGGAGTTCCGGCGCGCGGTGGAGACCTGCCGCTCGTCCAGCCTGCAAGCCATGCGCCGCGCGTCCGTGGGCGGCGCGCTGCCGGGGTCGCCTCCGCTGGCCCCGTCGTCGCTCACACTGGGCTCGCCAGTCCCTGACGACTCTGCTGCTGCGTCAGACGCAGTCGCTCACGGCGAATCACTGCAGGACGCCACAGTGAACGGGAGCGCTGTTGTTGTTGCTCCTGGACGCCAGGACTGCGGGCTCTCGTTGCTGTCGGGCGAGGCTGTCGTGAGCGGGACCGAGTTCCCGGCGACGCTGCTCGTCGGGCCCGGCGGCGACAACAACGAGGTGTCCCACGCGTGGGGCCGCATCCGCGGGCTCGTCCTGGTCACGAACTTCCGCGTGGCATTCGTGCCGTCCGAGCAGTGGGTCGTCCCGATGCGCAACACGCTGCAGGGCACGGCCGCGTACATCCCGCTGTTCGCGATCACGTTCGCGCAGGTGCTGTACCCTGGCGGGCGGCGCTCGAAGTCGTCGCGAGCGTACTCGACCGGGTTGCCGGCGATCGTGGTCCTGAACTGCAAGGACGTGCGCGTGATGCGCGTCCAGTTGGAGGGGCTGCCGCACGTGTCGGACGAGCGCTCGCAGCACCTCCTCACCACGATCAGCAGGCTCGCAGATGACGCGCAGCGGTTCAAGGCGGTCGAGCGCGGGTCGCTCGAGGCCATGTCGCTCGCCGCGAACGGCGCCGTGCCGCTCGGAGCAGCGATCACCGGCACGTTGTCTGCGTCGTCGAGCGAGAGCGCGATGGAGGCAAGCGGGGCTGCGCGCAGCGAGGAGGAGTACGCGCCGTCGGCCGCTGCGGCTGCGCGCAAGTTCATCGGGCCGTCCCCTGCTCCGTCGACGGTGCTCCGGCCGGGCTCGCCCCCGCAGTCCATGCCGCTCGAGCGCAGCGGCGTGTTTGCGTTCTCGTACAGCGTCGAGTGCCCGACGCCGGACGTCGACGGCTGGAACCTGTTCGCCGACGAGCGCGAGTTCCGGCGCCAGATCAACGGCGACCCGAGCGCGCAGCCGTTTTTCAAGGTGCGAGGTGGTTGGTGGGCGGAACGACATTAGGCGTCCGTGTCGCGCTGCTACTGTTGCTGCTGCGGGTATCTCTCTCGTCTTAAGTGCTAACGCTCGGGGTTGGTTCTGTTTGTTGCCTGCGTGTCGGCTGCAGTTCTACCAGAACGCGCGAGGCAACATCTGCAAATCGTACCCGTCGAAGCTCCTGCTGCCGGCGTCGATGAACTCGGCGACGCTCACGAAAGTGACTGAGTTCCGCTCGAAGAACCGGCTGCCGGTGATCACGTACTATCACCGGCGCAACCGCTGCGTGCTGACCCGGTCGAGCCAGCCGCTGCTGGGCAACCTGCTCTCGGGCAGCTCGAGCCTGTCGGACCAGCTGCTCGTCGGCGTCTACCGTCGGCTCCCAGACATCATCCGGAACCAGTCGCTCGCGTCCGCGTCCTCGCGCCCGATCTACATCTTCGACGCGCGCAAGCTCAAGGCGTCGACTGGGAACCGGCTCATGGGCAAGGGCGGCGTGGAGACGCCGCAGGACTACCCCGGTGCCGTGGTCCACCACCTGAACATCGCCAACATGTACCGAATGCAGTCGTCGTTCCAGTCCCTCGTGAAACTGCTCCTCCCCGGCGCGGTCGACGACAGCGACAAGACGTGGATGATGCGCGTCGAGTCCACGCGGTGGCTGAACCACCTGCACTACGTCCTCGAAGGCGCGATGAAGATCGCGCGCGTGCTCGAGCTCGAGGGCTCGTCGGTCCTCGTGCACTGCAGCGACGGCTGGGACCGCACGTCGCAGCTCACGGCGCTCGCGCAGCTCATGATCGACCCGTACTTTCGCACGATCCGCGGCTTCGCGGTGCTCGTCGAGAAAGACTGGTGCGCGTTCGGGCACAAGTTCGCCGAGCGCCTCGGCGCGGACCGGAGCAAGGACGCGCAGCGCAACAAGAGCTCGCCCGTGATGTTGCAGTTCCTCGACGCAGTGTGGCAGATCCAGCGCCAGTTCCCATCTGCGTTCGAGTTCAACGAGCGCTTCCTGCTGCACGTGGCGAACTCGCTCACGTCGGGCCTGTACGGCACTTTCCTGTACGACTCGCGCCTCCAGCGCGACGTGAACGACGTGCGCGCGGCCACGGTCTCGATCTGGACGCCCGTGCTGATGAACATGGGCGTGTTCACGAACGCCGCGTTTGCGCCGCGCGACAAGCCGATCTGGCCGTGGACGGGCATCCAGATCATGCGCGTCTGGGAAGGCTACTTCCTGCAGTGGCACCCCAAGTACTACAACTGCCACTGGATCTCGACCGCGAACAACAGCAGCAGCGGCAGCATCCCTAGGAGCAGTTCTGTCGGCACCAGCGGTGGCGCGGACCACGCGGCGGCCCACCACCCTTGCGGCGAGCCACCAGCTGCCGCGGCCTCGCTGCCGCCGCCGCTGCTCGTGGCTACCAGCGACTCGCGGGACGGATCGTTCGACACGGCTGGAGGCGCCGCGGGGACGGGGCTGATGAACCTGCCGTCGCCAGTCGACGACACGACGCCACGCAGCAACTCGTCGAGCGGCCGCAGCATCGGGCGATCGGCGTCTCGGTCGCAGCCAGCGCCGAAGCTCCCGCTGCGAAACGTGTTCATCTACAGAAGCTAGACGACCGAGGCACTACTGTAGTCGAACAATGCATGCAGCTTTTGTTCACTGTGAGATGCGCTGCCGGTGCCCACATTCGCCTGCCTCAAACCGAGTCGCGAGTATTCGGCAGACGCTGTAAGTTGCTCCGTTGCGAGCAGTTTGTGTGGCTTACTGCACCGCAAGCTCGCCCATGAGCTTCTCGTCGTCAGGATTGAATGCCGGCGGCGGCGTGTGCGCTGTCGGAGTCACAGGTCTCGCCCATGTCGGCACTGTCGACGCAGCGCTGATGCCGACGACGGGAACGTGGGCGCTGTCGTTGCTCTCTTCCAGGCACGTGTCGATCACGATCGTACCCGGGCCGCTCGTGCCGCACTGCCTCGATCCAAAGATCTTGGAGACCACGCCCGAGACATTGCGCTGCGCGCCGAGGCTGCCCACCTCCTGGCCGACGCGGTACTTGGACACCTCGCTGCTCTGCAGCTCGATAAACCGCTCCTGCGGCGCGGCAGCCTGCAGGCGGAACACAGGGTCGAGTCCGAGCCTCTCGAGCACCTCGACAGCCGCCTCGACGCTCTCCGTGACGAACGAAGGCGGTGTCTCCCGAAAGAAGATGTACTCCTTCGTTGGCGTCGACCCGGGCACGCCGAGACACACACGCTTGGAGTGCTTCTTCGCGATGCGCTTTCGCTTGGCGTACTCAGACAGTATGTCGGAGTCATCAGCCGGATCTGCGCTTGGGTTCGAGGATGCTGCGGAGGAGTTGGCTGGCGAGGTGCTGCTGATGTTCTCGACTGGCACAGGGGTGCGTAGCTCGTCTTCGTCGAACCCAAGCGCTTTCAACTCGCCTGCGCGAGCCCTTGGGGTCGACCCGGGCTCTCCGAGAATCGACGTGGCCACCGGCGACGGCAGCGTCTGGATCTGTGGCTTTGGCGTCGAGCCGGGATGGTTCAAGCGGTTGAAGTCGACTTCCGCCGCGTCGTCGTTGCCGGGGCTGTCGGGCTCGTCCGCGGTCGTGATGACGTTGAGCGTCGGCTTCTTCTTGCGGCTCGACATGGAACCTTTCTTCTTCGCTTCAGAGCCCCCTGTGGTTGCGGTTGTTGCCTACAGATGCGTGAGAGAGACACACGACGATATCATCATCATACCCGAGTACCGGAGAGATGGGACGCGCTCCGAGCAACAGCGAAAGCGTTGCGAGAAAACGCATACAGTACCTCAGGATGTCGACTGCCGCTCGAGCGCCGCGACGACGACGACGACGAAGAAGAAGAAGCAAGCGCCGGGCGTTCGCAACGTCGCTTGTGCGTCGCTTCGTCCCAGACGGCGACAAGCTGTTCAAGCAGAGAATCCTTGCTGTTCGTCGTCGCTGCGTCGTGCTGTCCAGTAACCCGCTGGAACATCGTCCTCGCGCACTTCTCGTCCAGCACTTTCATGTGCATCTATGCTCCAGTGGCGGCGTGGCGTCAAAAAGCAAGCAGTGCGCGTCAGCGACTGCACGGAAGCACTGCAGATGTATCGTGTGTCTTGTGCATCCTGATGTCCACACCTGCTCTTGCTCGAACAACCTCGCCACGGCAGGGTCGGCGACGTGGAGGTTCAGGAACTCACGCACGACGAAGAACATGAACGCCTCGTTGTCGAGCTCTGCGTCCATGTTCAGCGGCACCGGGGTCTTGCTGGACGAAGCGGAAACGGAGGACGAGGGGTATGGAGCTGAGCGCTGCGAGGCGTTGCTTCGTAGGCGTGTATGGATGATGTCCGGGGTGCCGATCTCGTCCATTGTTGTGCTACTGCTGCTGGAGCTGGCAGTGGGCATTGGAAGGGCTAGCTGCCTGGCTTGAGGCTCGCTCACTGCTAGAGTGCTGTCGGTGTGGCGCTGCGATTTAGAGATGACCTTGCGCAGCAGCGGCCAGAAAGTTGCCGTGTGCCGACCTCAGGCAAAAGATCGATTTCTAAATGTAGCCATCCTGTTTTGTACCGGTATAGGCTTTTACGATATCAGCCAATTGTCAGCGAGAACATTTTTTGCTCTTGTCGTATGCAAGATTCCAAAAATGATTTCGGTATTTTTTTAAAAACTATTTGGTTCTACTGTATACCGGTACAGTACGAAGAATAAGATCAATGGAGCCATGAGCGGCAAAAATATCGAAACGCTTCGTCCCGTTTGACGCGACAACGGTCGATCACTTGCTTTCACTATGCAGTGTGCACAGCCAGGCAAAGTCGCACTCGAAAACCAACTCTTCTCCTGATTCCTGCAAGTTCCACTGCGTCTCACGTTGTACCACGCGTGTGGCACAGTGTGGTACACACATTGCACCCCGAGCTTGAGCTTTGCTTTGCCCGCAGGCGGGCGCGTGTTGAAATGTCGAGCAAGCGTTTTCATGCAGCGTAGCGTGACGCCAGCGCGAGAGCGCGGTGGACCAAAAGCACAGTCGTGCGCGCCTTGTCGAGGGTGCGTGTTCGCGGCCACCGGATTCGCTCTCTTTTGCGTGGGTGGAGACCTGGCTGGCAAGCCTCGGTTGGGCGCCGGCACTGTCGCGACGATGTGGGCATTAAGACGAGGGATACAGTACAGTATGTCCACGCGGCGCGCGCGCTGTGATCTCCCGTCCCGACGCTACTCGCTCCAATCGCAGTCCAGGCTCCCGATTGCAAGGTCGCTCACCACCATCCGGCGTGGCTCGGCTCTGGATGTGGCACTTACGCGCACACAACATGAGCAAAGCACCATGCACGCACTTTCTATACGTCCAAAACGAAAGATCACCATCAAAAACGTCGACAAGAAATGAGCCGCAAGCTCGCAGTCGACGCCGCGCTCAGCGGCTACTGGCAGCAAGCGGTCGCCGCGCGCCGTGGCTTCGAGCTGGGGCTGCTGCTTGGCGTCTCTTCCGGCGGCGCGACGCCCACCGAAGCGCTGCTCACGGGCGTGCGCGTGCCTCCCGAGTCCGGTGCGCTCCCTTTGGTCTCTTTTGCTGCCTCAGACGCCCCTCTTTATACTAAAGTTTGTATGCCAGAGGATGCCGATGCGCGCAGCTTCGAGGACGTGTCCGCCGACTGGACGCAGGAGTTCGCCAAGCAGGTGCTTATGCTGCGATCGATCGCATACGGAGGGGGGGACTTGTTCGAGGATTGAGTGCGTATGTGTGTGTGCGTGTTGTGGCAGGTGGACCGCCTGCTGCCTGGTGGCGTGAGTGTTACCGGAGTGTACGTACTGTCGGCGGCACCAGCGCGCACGGCGCTCGACCAAGCGACGCTCTACCTGCGTGCAATGGCCGACGCCCTGCGCGTGCCGGAGCCGTTCGCCGCGCTCATTGAGACGAGCGAGGCGCCGCGGTACGTCGTGCACGTGTGCGCAAACTCGGGCAAGACGAGCGCGCGGAGTGTATCGCACGTGCTGGAGGCGAGCAGGACGAGCGCGGCGGCGGCAGAGCTCCGAGGCGGCGCGAACGTGGTGCTACGGAAGGTCACAGCCGCCGTCGCGATCGATGAGTCGGTGGCTTTCGCGAGAAGCGCGATCGTCGGTGGAGGCGACGAGGACAGCGTCGTGGAACGCGTGGTGGCGGCGCTGCAGCCGCAGCTGGTGCCGCTCGCCGCGCGCGTGTTCGCGGCGACCGCGGTGTCAACTCGTCGCGGGGACAGCGACGTCGTGCAGTTTCTCACGAGCGCGCAGCAGACGCTGCCGCCGCGCGAGGCCAATCTCCAGGTACAGTACACCGCTTTCTGCGTCGCTTCGCTTTTGTCTGTCCTCCACTGCGATTGGTGGCTAATGCGCGCCCTCTCGCAGGCCGAGCTGCTGCGAGGAAGCTTCCGCGGCGCAATCAGCTGCGTCGCGTACATCGCGAGCGGCGATGTACGTGTTGCGCATCCTCTTTTCCAACCTCCTTGGGAGTTCTTCGTTACTGTAGCGATTTAAGAGGGAGTGGTGAATGAACCCATCATGGTGGCTTCGCAGGCGCTGACCACGGGGCGAGACGCAGTGGCGACGGCGGCGGCGGCGCTCAAGCGCGACTTCCTCAAGTCGCTGCTGCTCCGCGCCGAGCTCGTCGCAGAGCGCTGGGCCGACGCTGTAGACGCGCCACCCATGCTCTCGGCTGTGAATGGCGCTGTCGGCACCCTCGCGTTCCCTCGCCGCGCGAGCCTGCCCTGGTCTAGCTCGCTCGGCGCCTGCAGCCACTTCCCAGCGCTGCTGCATGTCTTCCGCGGCGAGCACGAGCTCGCGGTGCAGAGCGCGCTCGAGATTCTCAGCTCCAGCGGCGACGCTGATGCGGCTGCCGGCGAGCTGTCGTTCCTGGAAGCGGAGCCCGTGGCGGCGCCACCGCAGCAGCAGAGCAAGCGCGGCAGCAACGCAGCGAGGAGCGCGCCGTCCACTGCGACGGGGACGCCTGGAGCCGCCAGCAGCAGCACTGGCGCCGTGCTGTACATTGCGCTCGCGGTGCTGCTCGCGCTCCTCGCGATCGTCGTGCAGCGTGTGTTGCTGTAGATCGCCCGAAGAGGTCCACGCAAAGAAGAGAGGACTGGATCGAAATTGGCGACGCTTGTGTTTGGTCATTCATAAACGGACTGCTTACACGGTGGTCTCATACTATACGTCGGAGCTGCTTGGTGCTCTCTTCTTCCTTGACTTGCGCTATTCAACACGGGATTTCTATGGTACTATCGAACTGGGGGGGGGGGGGCA
>SMMQ01002513.1:85226-104484 GCA_008271595.1 [Pythium] brassicae (nom. inval.)
AGGCGACGAACTGGGCGTCGCGCCAGGGCTTCACGGAGCTCGTGCGCGAGCAGTTCAAGCTGACGTTCCACGGCGACAAGGACGCCAAGCTCACGGTCGCGCAGGAGGCCGGCGCCGGCGTCGTCGGCGGCGCGCTCGCGTGCTGGAACCACCCGTTCGAGGTCGCGCGCATCCAGATGCAGTCGGCGGCGGACCGCGGCGAGCCCAAGCAGAACATGATGCAGGTCTTCCGCACGGTCGTGGCGGAGCAGGGCTACCCGGGGCTCTTCAAGGGCATCATCCCGCGCCTCGGGCTTGGCATCTGGCAGACGCTCTTCATGGTCACGGGCGCGAAGCTCGTGCGCCAGGCGCTCGAGGACGCCAAACAATAGACCGACGACAGGGAGCCGCGCGTGTGTGACGCGCGCAGTGGTGATGGCAGCACCGAGGCCCTCGATGCGGGCAATGAACTGGTTTGTACTTGTCCTCTCTCGTACGCGGCGTGGGACTAGCGGAGCTGGGATGGGGAGGGGGGCCTACTCGCTCTACAGGTCGTGCTGCAGGACCTCGCGGAGACACATGGTCGCGAACGAGCCGCTCGGCAGCGAGAACGACGCGTGCAGCACGCGGGTGGCGGGCTCGAAGCGCCACTCGAGAGCGGTCGGACGCGCTAGGAGCGAGCGGTACGAGCCCCGGACGGTGCCCGTCTCGGTCAGGAACGCCTTCGTCCCGTGCCCCTCCAGGAGCTGTTTGCCAGATCCAGAGATACACACGCCGGCAGCCAGTCAGCGGGATGGGGGGGAGGGGGAGTCCTACGAGCGCCTACCAACAGGGGGCTGCTGCGCGCACCTTCATGTACTCATCGCCGACAGCATTCGTCGGATACGTGACATTCGTGCCGGCAAGAGGAAGCACCGCGAGCTCCAGCGGCTGCGCGTGGCGCTCGTTCAGCTGCGCGGCCTGCGCACTCGAGATCGCAGCTACCACACCGGTCGCCGCGTCGCGCACCAAGTCGCCCTCGACGAGCGCCGCGGACCCGAACAGCCGCAGCCGCGCGGACGCCATCGTGTTGAACACGAAGCTCTGGTACGCGTGCACGAACAGCAGGCGCCGCGCGTACGAGACGCTCTCGAGCGCGCGGTCGAACGCGTCGGGGCCGAAGCGCTTGAGGCCCTGCACTCATAGGGCACCCAGCGCCAAAGCGCGGGTGAAGTCAGTGTCCCCAGCATAGCAGAACAGCAACAGCTCGGAACGGCTGCGCACCTGCAGCACCGACCGCTCCAAGCTGAGATGCGCGGGCAGCGCCTTCAGCGCCGCGTCGACGTCCCCGCTCTCGACGAACGCGCGCTTTGCCGCCGCGACGGCCTCCGGCTCGCGCTCGGCTGGCGTGAGGAGGAGCATCACGGCGGCCTTCCAGTTCCCCGCGGCGATCTGCTGGCCGATGTGGTGCTGCCGGATCCGGTGCGCCGGGTGCCCCACGCGCTGGAAGCCAAAGTAGTTGATAAAGCCGCGCTGCGCGAGCGTCTCGAAGCCCTCGGCGAGCACGGAGTGAGGGTCAGCTGGTGCGTCGTCGCCTTCGCACGAGACTTCGCGCAGTGCAATCGTGAACCTGCAGCAGTCCACCCAGCAAGGAGTCAAGAGTGTTGCGTTGGTGTCGCCTTCAGATGGCAAACGCACCTGTTGCCGCCTGCAGAGCCGAGCGCCTGCGAACCATCAGAGCCACTCACTGTCACTCCGTGGTGCGTTCACGCTCCCAGATTGGGGCCACCCACCCATCCCCCCGCACCGCAAAGGTAAGTGTAAGATGCGCTCGTACCATCGGCGCGCCGACGAACGCGAGATCCCCGACGCGGATCCCGGACGCAGTGCTGTTGAGCGCAAGCAGCGCCGCCGCCGGCTCGACCCCCTGGACGACGACGTGCTGACTCGTGACCGCCACTTTGTCCTTCACGCCGGCGTACGAGAACGCTGCGAGCGGGCGCTTGAGGTCCCGCGCGAGCGCCTCAAAGCACGCAAAGTGCTCCACGTTCGTCTGACTCGCGGTCGCAGCAGCAACAAGCAGCAGGTGACGGTGCAGTGAGTGACGACGACACACGCGCAATAGCTCGCACGCTGCAGCCACCGAACCCCGCGCACCTTCTCGAGCACGAACTGGAGAAACACCTCCGGCTCGGTGCGCTTGCGCTTCTTCTTGTTCGCCCGGTCCGAGAAGCTCACGACGAGCCTCTGGACGCCGCCGCGCAGCTCGGTTCGCGTCCTGAAACACGCCGAGTGCTTGGAGATGACGCGGTGCAGCAGCGTCCGCGCTTCCTTCGAGTCCTCGTGCGTCAGCTCTATGCCTGCAGTCGCAGCAAGCAGCCCCCATTCACACACGTCAGCGCATCCTGTTAGTGTCACTAGGTCGGGCTGTTAGCGCACGCACGCACGCACGCACGCACGCACCTCTGGCGGCCGCCGGGTGGCCTGCTCCCTGGCGCAGAAAGCCGAGGAGCTTGGCGCAGTTGTCCGCCGCCATCCCGTCGGCACGGTACTTCTTGTACACGGGATCCAGCGCCACGCGGATCTGCGCGCGCTCGGGCTCGGTGTGCTTGAGCAACTTGCAGTCGAGACCCGCGAAGTAGTTCTGAAGCTCACACAAACACACACAAACACACGCACGCACACCACTTGAGCTCTTGCTCCACACATACTGGTACTCGCACGCCAGGCTTTCCATGACGAACGCAATCGTCTCTGCTCACCTGCGCGCAGACCTGCACGAACACGCGGTCGCGGAACTCGGCAGGCGCCTCCAGCGTGCACTCGTCCAGCTGCTCACGCGCCACGCGCTCCACTTCGCGCGCCTTCAGCTCGCCAACAGCGGCGCAGAGCCCAGCGAACCAGCCGCCGTCGGGCTCTGCGAACTCGAGGCGCTCGCCTTTCTGCGCCGCCTTCCCGCTCTGCTCCTCGCGCTTGCGTTGCAACACGGCGGCGCGCTCGTCGGCGCTCGGGACGCGCGTGTCGTCACCGTCGCTCAGCGTCACGACGTCGCCATCCGCGCTGATCTCCCGGACGATAAAGTCCTGCGGTCTGGCGAGTGTCGAAAATGAGGGGTTGGTTGGTTGGTTGAGGAGACGTTTTTTGACAAGCACGCGTGCAGCAGGAGCAGCCAAACGACGTACTCGTGCTTGAGCACTGCGGCCACATGCGCTCGCGCGGCTCCCAGAAAGGCTTCGATGCCCACGGCGTCCGCGCCGACGCTGTTCGACGTCGACTCGTGGCTGGGCATCCCGTCGCAATTTTGACCAGCAATCCACAATATCTGGGACATTGTTTTGTTTGTCTTGGACTTTGTATGCCACCCTTCAACTCTGCAACGGCGGAATGCCTCAGTTTGGAACTTGCGCTGCACTGCGCACACTCGCGTCGCCTCGCACATCGTGTCGCTCCAATCCGTCGCAGCGATGACTGCGCCTGCGGCCGTCGACCTGGACGCGCTCGAGCGAGAGCTCCTCCAGCAGCAGCAGCAGCAGGACCAGCAACCGTTCCCACCAACGTCCACGACGCCGCCCAACGACACGGGCGGCGGCGCCTACTTTCTGGCGAGAGACTCGCAGCGCGCGCTGCGCCTCAGCGGGCCGGCCGTGAGCACGTGCGACAACGGCCACGACCACACGGTGTTCGACGAGCAGCGCGCGCTGCGCCGGCAGCTCTCGAGCAGCCGCCTCGAGACGCGCGGCCGCGCGGCGCTGCACCACGCGGGCGAGAGCCTGCGCGACGCCGTGCTCGACCTGTACGCCGCGAGCAAGATCTTTGGCATCCACCTCGTGACGTTCGAGAGCCTCTTTGTGGTCGCGAGCTCGCTGCTTGCCACCACGGGCTACTACCTCTACAGCGAGCACCGCCGCGACGGCAAGGCCTTCGGCGCCAACATCTCGTGGATGATCGTGTCGTTCGCGATCGTCGCACCCATGATCATGCAGATCAAGCAGGCGTTCACGCGCCGCGAGCTCGCGCTCGACGTGCTCGCCGAGTGTGCGTGGAGCCTGTTGCTAGGTGGAGGAAGCGCGTGGACCGCCCTTGTTGACTGACGCTGCGCTGCGTGTGCACTGGTCGCCTGCCGCCTGCCTCCTGCAGCCAAGAGCCTGTTTGCGAACATTATGCTGGCGAACGCGCTCTGGAACTGGGGCGACAACGGCCGCAGCAAGCTCCCGGCGGGCCACGCGGCGCGCACGAAAGCGCTGCTTGTCGCCGTGCTGCGCGACATTTGCTCGCTGCTGCTGCTCCCGACGCTCACGCGCGGACGGCACCGGCTCACGGTGCACGGCCGGCAGGTCGCGTCGCGCTACGAGCCGACAGTCGAGGAGCTCCAGACACAGCTCATGCTGTCGTTCAAGCGCCTGCACGAGCAGGTCGAGGTCATGAAGGCCGAGGGGCTCCCAGCGAACGAGGCGTCGCGCATTAACCAGTATCACTGGCTGCTGCAGGCGCGGCTCGAGAAGCTGCAGAACATCAAGGTGTGTGTGACTCGCTCGCTCTGCTCTGCTCTCTCTTGCGCTCATACGCTGCGTCGCTGTCTTTCTCTGTCTCTCACGGTGTCGCACAGTTCTACCGCACGCCGCAAGCCACGCGGTCGTTCACGCGGCTGTTCATCCTCGTGCTCCCGGTCTTCTACGGCCCGTACTACGTGTACCTCATGCGCGGCGACGAGTTCCAGTCCACGAGCTTTGCGTTCTGCCTCGTGCTGAGCGTCGTCACGAGCCTCACGATGATTGGGATCTTCAACGTCGAGATCGCGATGGAGGACCCGTTCGCGGGCGGCGGCATGGACGGCATCCGCGTGCGCGAGACGTTTGAGCTCGTGCACGACATGCTCGACGTGTGCTACAGCGACAAGCGCACCGACGCAGTGTGAGAGCGAGCAAACGCGAGTAAAGCTAGAGAGAGAATGCACGTTCCAGCTCCCGTACTGTCCCGCTAGAACGAGAGCGGCTCGTCGTCCGAGTCCTCGTCCGCGAGCCACTCGTGCGCGAGCGCGTCCTCCACTGAGATGCGGGCGCGTGGGTCGCGCGCGAGCAGCCGGCGCAGCAGGTCGCGGCACTCGGGCGCCAGCGCGCGCGGGGCCCCGGGCGGCGGCGCGTGCGTCTCGACGTCCCACCGCGTGATCTCGTCGAAGAGCTCCTTCGTGCTCTCGGCGTGGAACGGCAGCGCGCCGTAGAGGAACACGTAAAGCAGCATGCCGGTCGCCCACACGTCCACCTTGAACGGGTCGTACGGCTTGCCCGCGCAGCACTCGGGCGCCAGGAACTGGTACGTGCCGACCGTGTCCGACACGAGCACGTGGTGGTTCCTCTTGCTACTACTGCTACCAGCACTCCCGCCACCACTGCTGCTGCTGGACGCCGGGAACGCCCGCGCGCACCCAAAGTCCGAGATCCGGCAGCGCCCGGACTCGCTCAGCAGCACGTTCCCGGGCTTGAGGTCGCGGTGGCAGATGCCGCGCGTGTGGAGGTACTCGAGCCCGCTGAGGACGTCGCGCACGTGCGCCTTGGCCCACGCGTCCGAGAGCGCGCCGCCCGTGAGCGGGCTCGCGAAGCGCTTCGTCGCCGGCTCGAACGCCATGCACGGGCCGCGCGGCAGGAGCTCGAGCACGAGGCAGAGCTCGTCCCGGCTGTCGCTCTCGATCACCTCGAAGAGCAGCACGACGTTGCGGTGGTAGAGCGAGCGCATGATCGCGATCTCGTCGCGCACGTGGTCGAGCGCCGTGACGACGCGCATGTGCGCGGCGCCGCCGTCGCCGTCGCCGTCACCGCGCCAGTCCGCGCGCGGCTCGGCGCTGTACTCTTTCATGCGCTGCAGCGCCTTCTTGGAGAAGCACTTGATCGCGAACTGCCGCCGCGCTACCGTCGCGGGCGTCTCTGGCGCAGCCGGCGCGCCGCTGAAGAACGTGGGCTGCGGCGGCGGTGGTGGCGGCCCCAGTCCATCGTCGGCATCGTCGTCGTCTGCTGCGGCGGCAGCTGCTGGAGCGTCTGCGTCGGTAGTCGCCGCGACGTCAGCGGGCGACAGCCGCTCGCAGCGCTTCACTTTGCCAAACTGGCCGCGGCCGAGCGTCTCGCGCAGCTCGTAGTTGTTGAGCAGCTTGCGGCCGTCGCGCGTCTTGCGCTTCTCGAGCACGTGCGTCTCCACGATGTTCCAGCGGACGCCACCGTTGCCCGTGGCGGTGGCAGTGGCGGTCGCCATGGGCCGCCTCTCCACTCGTGTCCGACGTGTTGGTGAAAGCCGAAATGAGCCATGTGTCAGTGCGAGAAATCTATCTGCCCAGTCCACTCACAGTATGAGCAAGTGACTGAAGCTTGTCGCTGGGTGGCTCCATGGTGACGAACTACTGTACAGTAGCACCAGAGAGCGACCATCCGAGCACTTCGCACCGCCCATCACTTCCGCCCCCACATGACACTCACGACAAACAACTTCTCTCGGCGTTCACAACGGGCGGTGGGGGGAACTCATGACACGCATCGCAAAACTACATGATCGCACAGCCACCGCCTTCTCCGCTGGCTTCGTTGGCGCTGCTCGCCGCGCTGTCGTCGCCGCGGTTGCGCTTGTGGAACTCCAGATCGCGCTCCACCTGCACCATCCCATCACACACCACCACAGACAGCAACAACAACAAGCGCGTCTCAGCTGCGAGGGCTTCACACAACACTGTCGTCCGCCCCACACGTCGCGTCTGCACCTGCGCCTCTGTGTGCAGGAACTCGGGACGGACGGCAAACACGTTGCCGTTGTCGTACGCGACAGAGTACGCCCCGTCGGCCAGCAACTCCTCGACGCGGCCACGCACAAAGTGCTCGTCCTTCCCCACGCCAAACTTTGTGTAGAGCACGGTGCCGACTGGGAAGCGGTGCGCAGCGCCAGCACCACCAGCGTCGGGCTCAGCAGCAACAGGAATCAGCGGCGCTGGCGGCACGGCGGGCATGCGCACTGGCGCTTTCGGCGGAGATGACGCGATCCCCACAGGCGCCGTGTCAACTGCGAGCGCGCTCGCGATCGCAAACGTGCTTGACACGGGCTCCGCGTGCTGGAGGAACGACGCGACCTCTTGCGTCATCGACAAGTCGACGACGCGCATCGGACTCACGTGCGCCGCCGACTGGCTGCTGCTCGTCTTCGTGCGGCTCGTCGCGTCCAACCCGCCAGGCGACGGCTGCGCCGGCAACGTGCTCTGAGAACTCTTCTGCGTCGCAGCCAGTGGCGTCGCAGCCGTCGCAGCAATCGGCGCTAGTGGTTTCTCTTCGCCAACGTCCGCTGCCTTCGTAGCTGGTGCGTCGTCGTCGCTGGCGTCGTCAGCGTCAAGTCGCATCTTCTCCACAAACTTCCGCATCACCTGCGCACAACACAACACCGCACGACACACACAACATGAACATGTGAGGACCTCCTGTCCCAACTTACTCGCACACTTGGCTCGCAAGCACACACACGCACATCGTGGAACGGCCCACTGAGCTGGCGCCACAGTCTGCCATACTCGCGTACAACGACACACCGCACGGCGCGAGGCAGCGCTGCCTTGCGAGTCTCCCACAGCGAGCTCTGCGAGTCCGCGAGCTGCAGCAGCGTCTGCGTCGAGCGGCTGACAACGCCAATAAACTCCCGGATCCGCTTCTGCATATCTTCTTCAGTCGTCGGCGCCGAGTCGCCAAAGTACTCCAAGTGTGTATTCAGCGCGCGCTGTTGCTCTGCGACTTCCGCGTTCGCGCGCGCCTGCTGCGCCGCATGGAAGTCGTAAAACTTCTCGAGCGCCGTCACGAGGATCGGGACACCCACGAGCAGCGCGTCCGTCGCGCGCTTGTCCGACGCCAAGCGCGACGCGTCAAAGCTCGTCAACGCCGCCTGCACCACACACACACACAACACACCACCACAGCGCGTCAACGACTGCGATCGCTTGCATACTCGCGCACGCTCCGAGCCACCCGCACCACTTGCCTCCGTACCTGTAGCGCCAGTTCGCGCAGCTCGCGCACTGTCGCGAACAGCTGCGCCGCGCGTTGGGCAAACACGAGCTCTTTCTTAAACTTCTGCATGTTGCAGTCGCGCACGCGAATCTTCGCGCGACTCTCAGCGCGCGACTGCAACAGCGCAACGATTTCGAGGTCGTCCGAGTTCAGCATGTCGAGCCACGCGTCCACCTCGGCGCTTACGGCGGGCTCGCCGCCCACGAGCAGCTCCTCGCAGCGCTTCTGCACGAGCTCGCGAAACTGGACGGATAGCAACTCCCGCGAGTGCCGCGACTCTGCCACCGAGCTGTCGCCGGCGCGCACCTCCGCGCTGCAGCTCTCCGTCGCTGCCTTCAGACGCGCGTGGAGCTCGCCTAGCTGCTCCCGCACGTCGGCCTGGTACGTCGCGTTCGCCACACGCGTATCCGCAAACCAGACGATGCGGTCCAAGTTCGCAGCGCACTCGTCCGTGAGCCGCTTGATCGCCCGCTCAGCAGCCCGCGAGCGCATTCGCGCATTCGCTGCGCTTGGGTTGTCGAGTTCGTGCCGGAGCGCACTCAGCTCACTCTCGTCGACCTTCACATCATACGCCGCCACGCGCTGCGCCTGCGTCACCAGCCCACACACACACACATCGCATGAGTGACCAGCGCACACTCACAACAGCTCACACGGTGCTCAAGAGCCAACCGCACCAGCTCGCCGGCACCGTCCGCGCGCGGCAGCTTCGCCGCAATGTCGAGTATCAGCTCCAGCGCCTTCGCTTCGCGCGCTGCGCCGTCGTGCTCGTCGATCTCCTGCAGCCACGCGACCACCGCGTCGCACACGAGCTCGAGGCGCCGCTCGACCTCCGGGTTCACGGCGACGCCGAGCGCTTCCCAGAAGCGGCTCGTCCAGGTTGCGTCGGTCGATGCTCCGTCGCGACGGTCACTGACTGTACGACTCAGCAGCTTCGTTGCGGTCGCGATGTCCGCGACGGGCGCGACGACCACGTCGATCTCCATGTCTTGCTGCGACGCGGCCGGCGACTGCTGCGTGGCGTGCTCAGCGCTGCGCGCCTCGTCCTCTTGGCTCAGCTCCGCGTCTTGCGACAAGTTGCGATGCGAGAACACAATGTGCACCTCGTCACCTGTCGGGTGCGGCAAACGCGGCTTCTGCGAGCTATCGGCCGACGTCAGCGGCGGCTGAGCCGACGCAGGCGATGCCATCGCCGCGTCCTGCGTGCTGCTCAGACGCAGCGAGCGCGCAACTGGTGGCGGCGGCGACAGCGACGCGCTCTCGCGCTGGCGCTTGCTTGGCGCGTCGTGCGCGCTGTCGTCCGGGCGGCGCTTGTTTGACGGCGTCGTTGTCGTCGCTGGCGCTGGCGGTGTCGCTGTCGACTGGTACTCGCGGCGCAGAGCGTCGCAGAGCGGGATCACGCAGTGGCCGCTCGCAGGGACCGGACATTCTACTGCGTGGGTCCTCACAAAACCCTTCAGCTGCTCGCACTGGAAGCAGCCGTGTGCTCGGCTGCACGAGCTGCTGTGCTGCATCAGGCGCCGCACGTCGTCGCACTTGGGCATCTGCTCGCACGAGATGTCCAGCGGCTCGCTGCACTTCAGCGCGTGGGCTGCTAACGTTTTCGCAGTCGCACCCTTCTCAGGCCGCCCGTTCGTCACTGTTGGGCCGTTCACACCACGAATCGGGGCGACAACCGACGTCGTCGCCGGCGTCGGCGTCGGCGCAGCCATCGCTGCTGCTTTCTGTTGTTGTTGTTGCTGCTGCTGGCGCCGCCCGCGCAGCACGTGGTACGCGGCGTACACGCTGTTGTGGGTGGCGCAGAGGGCGTCGGCGAGCTCCGCGTCCGTTGGCGCTGGCGGCAGCTCGTAGCGCACGAACGCGCGCAGTTGGGTGATCGCTGTCTCACTTGCGTGCGAGAGCGACTGTGAGGCGGGGAAAGGAGACGCGCCGCCGCCCATGGACGAAGTCGCGCGTCTCTGTGAGTGAGAGCAAGTGACCGACCTGCTGCACCTCCTTTCTCGGCGACGGCACCTGTGGCGGTTGGTTTGTCAGGTCAGTCAGTCGCAAGTGTCACTCCCTCGAATTCGTCATTATAGGAACTCGACCAGTCAACTGACACGTTCAAATGTACAAACAATGGATTCAAGCAATGACTCGACCAAAAACTACAATTATTCGACTCGTTTGTGGACAGTGATGCCGAGCGAGAACATGTGTGCGTGTTCTGCTGTCGTACTTGCTTGCAGGCGCCTCTTATCTGCTTTAGCTTAAGACTCTGTCACTACAACGGTCGTCGTCATCGCTGTCTTCGTCGTCCGAAAGCGCCAGCGTGTGGTGCGTCGTCGTCGCCGCGATGGACCAGGGGGTGTCCGTGCTGCGCTTCTCGAGCTCGAGGATCGTGAACTGACCAGCACGGAACGAGCCTGAAGAGCGCCAGTGTCGCGCCGATTAGCGCGCGTTCAGGACCCATGAGCGCGCACGCACGCACGCACTCACCTGGGAACACGAACGGCTCGCTGGCGTGCGGCGGGTGGTGGCCGCCGCCGACGATCTCGAGATATCGCGAGTACTCCAAGTGGGCAGGCGGCTTCAAAGCCACCGGCATACAAGACGAGTGAGCCACTACGTAGTTAAGCATGGCACTTGATGCATAGCAGGACGCCACGTCTGCTTGCTCGTACCGCTGCATAGGAAGTGCACACAGGGGGGAAGCGGGGGCGGGGGGCGTCAGCATCAGGAGCAGCAACGACAAGCAGTCGTCACCAGGTCATCACATTCCAGTCAACGCTGCATCCTTCGCCCAACAACTGCGGTACTCACGTGGCGGAGGCAGCTGCGTGCGCGCGGCCGAGTCGCGCAGCACGAGCACCATCTTGTAGCCGTGGATCAGATCGTTCCCGTTGTACAGCATGCTGCCGCAACCCACCAGTTAGGCGCGCTCACCACCTCTTCCTAGTCGCCACTCACAGTCGCAGCACACGCAACACTGCCGTACTCCAAGTAGTGCGCCTCGCCCACCACTGCGACATCCGCGGCCAGCAAGCGCGCGCATCCAAACACGTTCGCCGAGTACTGCGTGAGCGCGGGCGGCGGCAGCGCGAGGCTGCGCGTGGTCGGCGGGTCGTTCTACGGAGCGCCGCGGTCGTCAATCAATCCTCCGTCTCTCTGCCAGCACGAAAGCATGCAACCCAGAGCCACATACGCACAACACCCGGGATGTACAGTACGCGGCACACGATGGACTCGAGCCGTGCCACGATCGCCATCATGTCGCCCTCGGCCGCCGCCACCTCCTCCAGCACGTCGTACGCGCGAGGCGAGCGAGGTGCCACGAGCCCGCCGCTCACGATCACCACGTCCACATCGCCGTCTGCGGAGCTCGCGAGATGGTCGCACAGCCGGTTCACGCGCAGCATCTGGCCGTCCAGGTCGCAGAGGACGAGCACCTTGAGGCGCGTCACAGCCCCAAGCTGCATCCTGTCGTGACGAGTTCAGCCGATTTTGACAAAACTGTCAAAAATGCTGCTGTGGGCATGCAGTTGATTGGGGACATACTGTATAACTCGATGCAGTCGTACGAGGTTATATGCATGTGGTGATATTTAACCTGAGGAGGATCGATGATCGTATCAGGTAACGACTACGAAATGGATGCACAGCGTGATGGACAGCTACAACTTCTTGCCCGAGAGCGCCACTTTCGTGCTAGCGATGAGCTCGGGCACGACACCGGGCTCCGCGAGCGTCGACGTGTCACCGAGCGAGTGCTCCTCGCCGTGCGCGATCTTCCGGAGGATGCGGCGCATGATCTTGCCGCTCCGGGTCTGAGCAACAGCAAGCCGTTGAGTGCTGCGATAGCAGAACACACGGCCCCTCTTTCGGTTGTTAGTACCAACGCACCTTCGGCAGTCCCGACGCGAAGACGATCACGTCCGGCGCCGCGAACGCGCCGATTTGCTCGCGCACGTGCAGGATGAGGTCCGTCTCGGCGTCCTTGCCTGGCACCGCAGCCTTCACGAGCGTCACGTAGCAGAAGATGCCCTCGCCCTTGATCCGGTGTGGGACGCCGACGACAGCCGCCTCGACGACGTGGCCGTGGCCGACGAGAGCGCTCTCGATCTCGGCTGTGCCGATGCGGTGTCCAGCAGTCGAGAGCACATCTACGCAGCCGATACGAGCGAACACATCGTCAGCTATCCGTCCTGGGGGGGCGTTCCCACAGTTGACGCAAGCAGCACGCGCAGCGCACCGTCGATGCGGCCCGTGATGAAGTAATAGCCGTCCTTGTCGCGCTTGCAGCCGTCGCCCGTGAAGTACAAGCCCTTATGCGACGTCAAGTACACTTGGAGGTACCGGTTGTGGTCGCCGTAGACCGTGCGCGCCATGCCCGGCCACGCCTTGCGGATGCACAGCTGCCCCTCCACGCTGCTGCCCTCGATCTCGCGGCCGTGCTCGTCCGTGACGACGAACTCGATGCCGAAAAACGGCTTCGTGCAGGATCCGGGACGCATGGGTGTCACGCCTGGCAGGCCCACGCCGACGTGCCCGCCGGTCTCTGTCTGCCAGTACGTGTCCGTGACGTAGCACTTGCCGTCGCCAACGACTTCGTAGTACCACTTCCATGCCTGGTCGCGGCACACGAGCACAGTCCGCGTCGTACGCCACACAACACGCTGCAGGTACGAGTAATGGAGAGGAAAAGCGAGAGCAAGCGCACCTCTGGGTTGATCGGCTCGCCGACGCTGCCCAGCACCTTCAGACTCGATCGGTCGTACTTTTTCACGTCCGCGTCGCCGTGCGCCATGAGCGCGCGGATCGCCGTCGGCGCCGTGTAGAACTTGGTCACGCGGTGGCGCTGCACGAGGTCCCAGTACCGGCCGCAGTCGGGGTACGTCGGCGTGCTCTCGAACATGACGGTCGTCACGCCGTTCGCCAGCGGGCCGTACACGACGTAGCTGTGGCCGGTGACCCAGCCGCAGTCGGCCACGCATGCGAAGACGTCGTCCGGCTGCAGGTCGAACGCGTACTTTGCAGTGAGCATCGTGTAGAGCAGGTAGCCGGCGGTCGTGTGCGCGATGCCCTTTGGGGTGCCGGTGGAACCCGACGTGTACAGGATGAACATCAGGTCCTCGCTGTCGACCCACACTGGCGGACAGTACGGCCGGTGCTTAGGGAGCTCGACCAACATGTCCACGTCGACGTTCGGGTCGAACGGCACGTCCGCGTTGCCCGTGCGCTTGAACATGAACACGCGCGCGACAAAGTCCAGTCCCGCGACCGCGCGGTCGACGATCGTCTTGAGCGGCAGCGTGCGTCCGCCGCGCTTGCCTTCGTCGCTCGTGAAGACCCACTGTTGTGGACACACACGCACGCTTGGACACGACTGTCAGCGGTGCTGCTGTCGAAACAGGCTGCGTAGCCTCGGCCTTGTCCTCCCTCACCTTGGACTTGGCGTCGACGATGCGGCTGCGGAGCGACTCGGCGGAGAAGCCTGCGAACACCACACTGCGCCCAAACACACACAAGACACGCGGACAGTAATGCTGGCGAATGAGTGCGTAGGGCCCTCCTCCTCAGCCCAGCGCTGATGATGACAGCCACACACACCTGTGCACCGCGCCAATGCGGCAGCACGCGAGCATGACGAACGCGATCTCGGGGATCATGGGCATGTAGATCGCGACGGTGTCGCCCTTGCGGATCCCCGCCGCCACCATGGCGTTCGCGACGCGGCATGTCTCTGCCTGCAGCTGCGCGAACGTGATGGTGCGGCCGACGCCGACCTCGTCGCTCTCCCAGATGATCGCGGGCTTGTCGCCCAGCGTCGCGACGTGACGGTCGATGCAGTTGACGCTCACGTTCAGCGCACCACCGAGAAACCACGCGGCGTCGCCGCCGCTCAGCGAGCCGCTCGTGGCCACCGAGAAGTCGCGCAGCCACTCGAGGTGCTCGCGCGCGAGCTCGGCCCAGAACCCCGCCGGGTCTGCGAGCGAGCGGGTGTAGAGCGCCTCAAACGCCGCCTCGCCCTTGACGTGCGCGTGCGGCGCTGCCGCAGGGAGCACCGGGTACTCGTCGCGTAGGGCGTTCATTGGTGGGTGAGGGCAGAAAGAACCCAGCGTCGCTCAGGAGGCTGTGGCGTCTTGACGCTTTGTTGGAGCTCGCAAAATCCACAATGAACGAACGCATTGAAGTGTCAAGCGGTACAAAAGCACCAAATCAGATTTTTATCAGGTTTTTATCACGTGGGACATTCCAGAACGCACACCAAGCAGAACGTCATATGGGCGTGTCTTTTCGCCGCGATCGACGGGCGCCCGTCACAGGAGCTGCACGCGTACGACGCCAGCGCCGGACGACGCATCCCACGGTCGAACCATGCGCGTTGAGAAGTGATGCATTCTTTTCAGTATTCACACCACGGAGTTAGAAAGATCTAAGGAAGGTCTCGCGTGGTGGCGGCCAGGGCTTTAGCTCTCGCTCGCGCGCCTCTCGCTTACTCGGCGCTGGGCTCCGCTGCCGCAACCACTGCCACTGCCGTCGGTTGGTCACGCAGCGAGCGCTCGGCATCGCGCTGCTGCTTCGCGAGCTGCACGGCCGCGCTCACGCCCTCGTCAAAGAGCTTGAGCTCCTTCATGGCCGAGAGGATCACGACCGCGTCCGCCTTGGTCGCCATCACGTTCACCGAGTTGCGGCCGCGCCACACGACGACGTTCATGATCTTTTCCCTGAACACACGCGCGACAAACAAGCGATCCAAGGCGTCCGTCAGCTGCTGCTTGTCAACCTACACGCCCGCCAGTCACGACACCAGCAGCAGCAGCAGCAAACGCACTCGACAAGCGAGCGCGGCTGCTCCATCATGCACACGATGCTGCCCATAGGCGCGTCCTCAAAGATCCGCTGCGTCGCCGGCTCGAACTCGTCGTAGTCGAGCAGGTCGCCGAGGCGCTCGAGCAGCAGCTGGAAGTCGCGGAGCGACACGCGGATCTTGCGCTGCGTCATGAACGGCAGCACGTGCGGCACACCCGCCTGGCAGAGCCGGTAGATCACGCCGCTTGCCGCCGACTCGGTGCGCTCGAAGAGCTTCAGGCCCGTATACACGATCTTGAGCTTCTTCGCCTTCATCGCCTCGACGAGCTCGCGCGTGATACTCGCGGTCACGAACGTCACGGACTTGACCTCGTCCGAGCGCGTGAAGAGTTGCGCGCCGGAAAACGGCGCCGCGATCCCAAAGTGCGCCTGGATGCGCTCCCACTGCGCCGGCTCGAGGCCCACGTACTCCTCGCCTTTCTGCTTGAGCTGCTTGCGCTCCTGGCGGTTCAGCCGCGGCGCGCGCTGCTGCTCCGGCTGCTGGTCCGGAGCAGCCGACGCGGCCGTCGCCTCCGTGTCGTCGGTCTCTTCCTTGACAGCGGCGGAGGTGTCGTCCTTGCCCGCCGGTGCGTCGTCGCCCTTCTCGGTCGCTGCGCCAGTCGGAGCCGCCGCAACGTCGTCGCCTTCGCTCTTCACGGCGTTGTTGTCACTCGGCTCCTTCGACGCGTGACGCTGCTGCTGCTTCTTGCCGCCGCGCTTCTGGCGTTCCGCGTCGTCGTCCTCTGGCAGCTCGGGCGTCGGCGCGGTCTTCTTTAGCAGGCAGATGAAGAACCCGCCCGTGTTCTGCAGGCCACACAGTCCCACACCCGAGCACGAGTCAGCAAACGGCATACCCACACAGCACACCAGTCAACCACCAGGGCTCTCCCCTCCCTCTCTCTACGCCTCTCGCACCTCGTCGTGCGGCACGCAGCGCATGCAACGCGCGAGCTGGAACGCCGCCGCCTCCGCCGTTGTCGGCGGGAACATCGTGCGCGTGATCTTGTTCTTGCCGCGCGACGCTGCGCCCTCGGCCGCCGCGTGCTCCACAGACGCGTACTCGACGTGGCCCGAGCCGAGCACCTTCCAGGTCGAGAGGCCCGCGCGGCGCTTGAGCCGCGGGAGGCGGTCCGCGACATCCACGAGCTCGAGCGCGCCGCCCGCCCAGCGCAGCAGCTCGGCCACGACCGCCTCGTTCTCGAGCGGGTTGAATGTGCACGTCGAGTAGCACATGAGGCCGCCGACCGTGAGCAGCGCTGCGCCGCGCTTCGCGATCTCGACCTGCAGCGGGTGCAGCGCGAGCCCGTTCTTCGCGTCCCACTGCTTCCAGATGACCGGGTTCTTGCGCAGCGTGCCGTCGCCGCTGCACGGCGCGTCGCAGAGAATGCGGTCGAAGAAGCCGTCGGCGCGGCGCGCTGGGTCGCCCACGAACGGCAGGTGCTGCGCTTCGTGGCACGTCACGACAAGCGCCGGCGAGCCGATGCGCTTCGACTGGTGCACGAGCATGTACGCGCGCTTGAGGTCGACGTCGTTCGCGACGACCACGCCGGTCGGCGTCGCGCCGGTCACGAACTCGTGCGCGTGCAGCGACTCGAGCAGCTGCGACGTCTTGGAGCCGGGCGCCGCGCACATGTCGAGCACCTTGTGGTGCGGCTCGACGCCGAGGATGAGCGGCGGGATCATGCTCACGGCCTCCTGCCGCGTCGTCGAGCCGCTCGTCGTGAGCTCCACGAGCCACTTCTGGAACTCGGCCAACAGCGGCAGCTTGCGCACTTTGCGCCGCTCCACGGACCACTGGAAGCCCTTCTCGTCCGGGTACCACGGCATGCACGCGATCGGCGCGACCTCCTCGCCGTCGAGCACGAGGCCGTCGAACTTGAAGTCGGTCGCGATGCGCTCGCGGATGCTGCGTTCCCCATACACATACGCACGCACACACGCACACACACACGGGTGCCATTGTAAGCGTCAGCTTCACAGACACGCCATGCGGATAGAAGCGCGTCGCGCGAGCGAGCGAGCGTACCGCTCGGCGAACGGACACGAGTTGTTGATGCGGAAGGTCGTGGGCAGCGGCGTGCCGAGGAACTTCATGAACGTGTCCCACTCGTCCTCCGGCACGACGCCCTGCGCCTGCAGAGCAGCCAGCCGACGGTGCAGGTGGAGCGCCGCGGCTCAGTCAGTTGCCGCCCGAGTCCCCTACCCACCCAGGCAGGCAGTCAGAAGGCGACGCGCACCTTGTAGTACCGGATGAAGTTGTCGTTCGTGTAGACCCACTCGGAGAAGCCGTCGCCGGCCTGTTTCGCGTCGTCCCAGCCGCCGGCCGCCGCGTCCGCGACGCCGTCTCTCGCCTGGCGCGACTTCTTGGCGAAGTTGCCGCCCTTGCCGCCGAAGTTCTTGCGGCCGCGCTTGCCCATGGCGTGTTGTTGCGCTGGTGGACTCTGGTCGGGCGAGGCTTTTTGAAAAGTGTCCTCTGTTTATTTCACTGGCCGAGAACCAACCTCGATTTTTTCACAGTAGAAGTGAACAATGCCTGTCGCTGGCGCGACACCATGCACCTGACACGACACGACACGACACGACACGACACGACACGACTCGAAGACGACACAATAGAATACACGGTGCGTGTTGGTGGTAGTATACGATGCGGTGGGGGTTGGGTGTGTTGTGTTCGTAGCGCGGGCTCTATGCGAGCACGGCGGCGCACACGCTCACGTCGTCGCGCTTGCCCTGGCGCTTGTGCGCGAACGCGAGCAGGTTCGAGGCGCTGTAGAACGCGAGCTGGCGCACGCGGTTCTCCTTGGCGAACATCGGGCGCGCGATCTCGAAGGCCGGGATGTTCTCGCACTTTTGGCGGAACGCCTCGTACTCGTCCGCGTTCACGCCCTCGCTCGTCTTGAGCTCCTCCATGGCCTCGCGGCAGAAGCCCGCGGCCGATACCGCGAACGGGATGTACGCGTCGTTGTCCGCGAACGTGCTCTTGGCCATCTGCACGGTCTTCTTCGCGATCTCCTCGGCGTCCGCGGGGCTCGGCTCGACGCACGCCACGACCTGGTCCACGAACAGGTTGTCGTGCACGCCGTCCGAGAACGCGAGGCACACGTCGCCCGGCTCGAACGCGCACGTCTGCACGTGCACGTCGCCCGTGTAGTTGATCGCCTTGTTGCTCGATACGACCGCGGGCACGTTGAAGTCGTAGATGATCGAATCGCTCTCGAACACGACCTTGCCGTCGCGCACGAGCACGCACTTGCAGTCGCCGATCGTGAACACGAGCATCTGGCGCGCGCTCTCGTCAAAGAACACGGCTGTGAGCGTCGAGTCGAGCCGGCCCTTGCGCTTTGTGGCGCGCCGCGCGTTCTTGGCGGCGGCGAGCACCGTGGCGGCAAAGTCGCCGGGTTTCAGAGACCCGCTCTCCCGCGTGCGCTTGCGCAGCCGCGCGAACGCCACAAGCGTCTCGGCAACCAGCAGGCGCGCGAGCACGCCCGAGGCCTTCATCGTGCCAGACACGCCGTCCGCCACCACCATGTAGCCCGGGCCGTAGCCCACGGCATCGTCGCCGTGGTAGCTGTGCGCTGCGGAGCCCACGGACGCGAAGCAGCCGCCGCCGACCGAGGCGCTGTCCGCGTGGCTGCCGTCGAGTGGGGACCGGCACGTCCGCATGCGCGCGAGTAGGTACTGGAGTGGCATGCTGGCTGTTGTTGTGGCGGCGTCGAGAGCAGAGGGAGTGAGTGAGGCGAGGACGCCAGCTGGTTGCCGCCTTGTGCGGAGAATCCAGCGAAAAGGTGGATGGTGGTGCCAGTGGTGCTCAGTGGCCAGGTGAACGACGACGGGAAGGAAGGAACGCCTTTGAGTGGGCGAGCGAGCGAGTGGCGGCGCTTGCAGCGAGGCGCGCGGCGACTTGCTCGTGCTCTCTGCGGCGGTTTCCGTTCTGCGCAAATCGGCGGCGGCAACACGTGAGTCCAAATTCGGTACAGTACAGTTGCTGGCTCTTCGTTTCACACAGGCGCACACACGCCACCATCTGGCCTGTTTTGTGGCAATAGCCGCGTTAAATTGCAGACAGCACCTTTCGTGCTGTTCGGTGCTTTTCACAAACAGGGGTTATCGTGGGTAGTTGCGCGTTCATGCGACGCCGAGTGCGAAGCTGACGGCTGCGGTGCCATCACCATCGAGTGCCCATACAAAGACTCAGTCTAAATCGGCGTGCTGAACATCGCTCGCAATAAAAGAGTCGGAAACCTCGAAGCGCTTCTCTATTTTCTATTTTTGCACCGAATGTTTCCGTTTGTTTTCAGAAAATTGATGATGTCGTCAAACAGACCTTGTTGCACAACGAGCATGTCCAGCTGACTCATTCCCGCGGACTTTAAGTCCACGCACGAAAACGTTGGGTCTCCGTGTGAGGGGACTTCCTCGCACGGAATGTATCGGTGAGAGTG
>SMMQ01002513.1:104787-119267 GCA_008271595.1 [Pythium] brassicae (nom. inval.)
CAGGCGCGCATCGCTCGAACGCAGAACAGCCCGCAGTGCGCAACAGAGAGACCCGGTGGGCGTCGTCTGGAGAAGGTCAATCGGTCGAAATGAGTAACTCGAGCAGCAGTGGCGGTAGCAGTCTGGCGGATGTGTTGACCATCGAGCGTCCAGACTCGCCGACGTTCACGTGGTACGGAACGCATTCTTCTTGCGTGGGCCCATGGCGCACACCACTCACGATGCTTGTGTCGTGCATCTGTCGACTTTGCCTGCTCACCGTGCTCCAGCGAGGTGTGCAAGATCTCGGTGCGCTCGGCGCAGAAGCTGCTGGACCACGTCAACTTTTCGCCGCTGCACAAGGCTGCGCTCGAAGGCGGCAGCAAAGCTGACGACCGCCTCGCGCTCGGGTCGCCAAAGCTCTCCCAGCAGCGCCGCGTCATCTACGACGGCACGAAGCTCTTCTGGCGCATCAACGAGACGCTCGAGCTCTGCATTTACGAGGACGCCGGCGCCAACTGCGTCACGATCACCGCATTCCAGCAGCAATCGGCTGAGGTAGCCATTCATTCATTCACTCCGCCGCCGCCAGCACCTGGTTCTCACTGCTCTCTTACGCTCTTCCTATCCTTGTGCTCACAGAAACCAGCGCCGGTGCAAGTGGATCTCCGGAGCCTGCTCAAGGTGCTCGGAGTCGAGCTTCCGATCCCGCACGGCCACGGAGCGCACCACCAGCAGAAACAGAAGGCCGACCACGCCGCCGAGATGATGAGTAAGTATCTGCTCGCACGGGTGCAGGCAAAGAAGGACGCGCGCGGCCACATCTCGCTCTTCCTCGCCAAGGTGCACGAGCACGAGACGCTGCCGACGCTGCTCGCGCACGGGAGCCACCACTTCGCGCACGGGCTGCCAACCGACCTCGCTGTGCGGCGCCGGCACACGATCGACGATGTGAAGGAGGCGCAGAAGGAAGTGCAGAACGCGGCCGTGGAGCTCAAGAAGGCGCGCGTGCAAGCCGAGCAGCTCTCGAACCTCGCGCGCATCTCGCTCGAGGCGTTCTCGAAGCGTGGCTCGCACCAGCCCGAGCAGGCCGGCAGTGGCGCGCACTCAGAGTGGCTGCGCGTCTACGACCGCGTGACGATGAAGAACGCTGTGGAGCACAGCAAGGGGTTTCTGCAGGCGCTTGGGAAGCAGTAGCGAGGCAACCAGCGGGGCCCAAACCCATACCTAATCTATCAACCTTCGCCACACTCGCTCGAGCGATCCGATCCGCATGGTGACACCACCATCTCCTGTAGTCGTGCGGAAGGGAAGACGCGTGTGTGATGGGTGGGCTCCCAACGCGAGAGAACGAACGTTTGTTGCAGTCGGCGCGACGGAGTCTATCGGAAGTTCGCTCACTCGAGCAGCAAGTGCGCTCCTAGCTGCGAGAGGTTCGAGCCCGCAGAGAAGCTGTTGTTACTTCGTGGACTCGAGCCTCTTGAGGGCCCCGAGCTGCGAGGGGTAGCGGCTGCGGACTGTCGCGGGTCCGTCCAAGTCGTGAGGCGGTTGATGTGGTCGATGTAGAACACGCGTCCTTTTGCGTCCACCTTCTCCTCCCACCCGAGCGGCAGCGACCTCGCGGGTGGCGGTGGCACAGCGTCCAGGTCTTCGTCAGCATCCCCACGGCTGTCGGTGGAGGAGGCACCGCTGCTGTCGTGCCGAGCCGCCTCGTTGCGCTGCTGCCGGATGTATTGCAGCAGCGCGTCGCAGTAGAGATCGCGGTCCTTCTTGTCGGTGTAGTGGAGCGCGTCATCGCCGCCTGATCTCCACGTCGACGGCTCGCGCTGAAGACTCGACGGCTTGGACATTGTCAGCGTCTTCGGCGGCATAAGGCTGGCGCATGGATACCACAGAGAATGTGACGCAAGACACAACGCCCGACAGCGTCAGACCTGTGCAAATTTGCCGTCTGTGTTCGGCGGCACTCGCAGCAACGCATCGCTGGGAACACGTACGACCGGATGCGGATGAAGATCCCCGGCGAGATCTTCTGCGTCGACGGGTGCATGGCTGGGAAGTTCGTCGTGGCGGTGCTCGCGTTGAGTCGGGAGTCCTCCTGTGCGAAGCCATGACGCGAGACGCACGAGCGGCCCGCGCAGCGTGAGCGTGGCATTCTTTCTTGCAAGGATACGGGAGCAGCGGCCGCACTTTGTTGTGGTACTCGGTAATGCGGCGGTTCATGTTGGCGATGCGGTGCTCGTGCGCCTCACGCTCTGTCTTCATGCGCCGCGCGAACGTGCTCAGCGATTCGCTGCGCCGCTTCCTGGAGTGCTCGGGCGACAGGGAACCACCACATCAGCAGGGATTGGACCTCACATGCAAACCCAGCGCGGCAGACTTGCGAGATCACGTACGTCGGGCTCTCGCCTTGGATCTCATCGACTAATGCGGTGTCAAGCAGGTCGCACTCTCTCAATCAGCGTGGCATCCCAGCGGCCGCCGCTGCGCGCGAGTGTTTACGACAGCCACACATGCGAGCACGCACCTTTCTCGCCGTTGTCGACTGTCGAGCGTGTGGCTGTGAGCACATGCTTGAAGTGCTTGAGCTCCGCCTGGGTCTGGAACCGCCCGCCCGCGTTGCGCTCGTCGAAGGTGCAGAAGCCGGCGTGCGAGCCGCGATTCATGGCGTCGCTTCCTTCAAGCGCGCGCACACGAGAGCGCAGAGCAGCTCGAGCTTCGGTCTGTTAGGAGATTGAAGCAGGCGAGTGAGCGCAGCGTGTAAGCCGAGGCGTTCGCGCGCTTTGGGGTGTGTGTTCTCTATTCATAAGCGCAAAGATGGTCTTATGAGAGAACAGCAGTCGAAGAGCTTCAATGACACGACCCAAACGCACTAGCTCCCAGTGGCACGGGTAAGCAATGGCACCGCCGTCACCGCGGCTTGCGAATGAAGCGGAGCTGCGACCACACGACTTGGCGCTCTACACTGCCGCCTACAAACAGCGATCGTCGGACGCGGACGTGTTCCACCTCAGTTTGTCAGCATGGTACGACACGGACGGCAAAGCACTCGTGTATGTCGGGACGACCAAGCTCGGCAAGCTCACACACCGCGATTCTCCTCCCTTTTGTCTCGACCAGGAACCACTTTGCTGCAACCAAGTCGCTGCTCTACCTCCCAAACAGACCCGCCAACTCGGACTTTGACGGCCGTGATCGCAGACGGCATCTCTGGACGCACCAGCAACTCGCCAGGTTTGGCGACGTTGTCGAAACACGCACATTAGAGCTACTGAAGGCGCAGGAGCGACTGCTGCGGTCGTGGCACGAAGCAGCGACGCAGGTCGAGAAGGTCGTGCGCGGCTTCATCGCGCGACGGCGCGTTGGGAAGATCTTGGACGCCATCGCGAATGCCGCGAACCAGCTGGAGCGCGCCAAGTATCTCGTGTGGCTGCTCAAGAAGCAGATCGCAGCCGCGCTGATCGTCCAGCGAGCGTACCGGCGCCACGTCGCGTACTGCGCCTATGTCGACAGGTGTCGCACGCGTCTGCAGAGATCCACTCGGCTGTTCCTGTTCCAACGCGAGCGCGTTCGTGCGGCGCGCAAGATTCAGCGCATGCTTCGGAGCTACAGGTACCGACTATCTGTGCTCACGCACCTCCGTCGACTCTGCTCGGTGCTTCGGGCGGACCGACGGAAGCGAGAGCTCGAGCAGCTCGCGCTGCGATATACCCAAGCACACAGCCAGCGACTCTGCGACCACCAGGAGCTGCTTTGGAAGCGATATCCTGAGAAGATGGCGCAGCTGAGGCGTGTGCAACAGCGGAAGGCATCGCTTGCGTTACCCATGCTTCCAGTGCTGGCGGTCGCCGATCCTCGCAAGCGTCGTCGGCAGAAAGCAATGGCGACTGAGGAACTGGGGACGCGCCAGTCGGCGGAGAACCCGAATGCACCTCGAGCTGCTCGAACTCAACACAAGAGCTTGAACCAGGTGTCGTCACTACCGGTGTTGTTGAGGAGGTGAAGCACACGAGCGACGCTGGTGAGCGCTTGCGACTACACTGTACTACTAGGACTGCGCTAGCGTCAAGATAGTTAAGGAGGATCTTCACTCCAAACTCCCGGGTCAATTTGAAGCAACTTGCTGAGCGTAGCGTTGCATGGCTTGCTTAGCATCTTGCTCGCCATCAGCGGTGCGTAGGATCTCACAACACATACAAGCTCTCATCCTCAACACGAAGTTGAAGTGCTCGTGATGGCTACATATTCTGGTCAGTTTCTCAAATTCCTGAAAAAGAGACGACTATATTTGTAAATTGTCTTATTTCAATACAAACCAGCCGCAACGCGACAAACCTCACGACCACAACAAACACGCTCGAGTGTCGACCACATTGCCACGACCTCCCGAGTGCCGAGCACCGACGACCTTCGCTCGCTCGCTCGTTCCCTCTCCAACTCTTTCTCAACCGATCCCCCACACGCCTCGATCTCCGAATGCCGCGCAAAAAACAACCCACCGCCAAGTACGGATCCCACAGTTCATTGCCGATAAGTTCGCTCTCACTGTGGTCCTCCCGCAACCACATTGAGCTGCTCGTGCGCTGCATGCGCATCGCTAATCATCGTGTTTGTCTCCATGCGGGACGTTTGGGCGCGCGTACCGCCTCCCTCCAGAACCAAACCCGAGCCGACGCCGGCACGCGGGCGGCGCGAGCGCAAGGCGCCGGCCATGTTCTCACCGCCGACAGAGCAGAAGGCCCGCTCGCGGCGCTCCAAGCCGGCGATACCGTCGGTGACAGTCGCGACGCGGGAGCCCGAGAGCGCCGAGGACGCTGAGCGCGAGGTGCCGCTGCCCGAGTACAAGAGGATCGAGGGTCGCGTCCGCAACCACGTGAAGCGGCTGCGCTACCAGCTCGCGTTCGTGGAGGCGTACGAGGCGGAGGGTTGGCGCCGCGCGAGCCGCGAGAAGCTCAAGCCGAGCAAAGACCTCGCGACGGCGACCGCCAAGATCCTCGCCGACAAGCGCGCCGTCGTGGACGCGCTCCACGAGATGCTGGCGCTGCAGCGGGGCGACACGCAGTACCCGCAGCTCGCGGCGCACTCGGCGGGCGAGGCGGCGCTGCTGGCCGACGACATCTACTGCTCGCGCTGCGGCAGCACGGAGGCCGACGCGGCGAACGACATCCTCATCTGCGACAACGACGGCTGCGCGCGCGCGTACCACCAGCGCTGCCAGACGCCGTGGGTGCGCGCCGAGAGCGTGCCGGCGGGCGACGAGCTCTGGTACTGCGAGGTCTGCCTCGCGGTCTTCAACTCGCTCAAGCTCGTCAACTCGGCGTTCGGCACGACGTTCGACACGGTGCAGGATCTCTTCCCAGACCTCGAGGCGGAGGAGAAGGAGGCGGCGGCGGCGGAGAGCGGCGACGCCAGGCGGGGCGTGGTGGTGGCCTCTGGCGGCGACGCGGAGAACAGCGGCGACGACGAGGCCGACGAAGACTTTGTGCTCGATGGCAACGACGACGAGCAGCGCAGCGACGGCGAGGACGAGTCGGATAGCGGGTCGGACAGCGAGGAAAGCGACTCGGGTGTCCGTGCAGCAGGGGACCCACGCGATCGCGACGGCGAGAGCGACCACGACGGCAGCGGTGACGACGACGTCGTGAGCGACCAGGAGCTGCAGTACTTGAGACCAGCAGACGTGATCGACGCGGACCGGTACGCACTCGCCGCGCTGTAGTGTCGGTGGGATGGTGGGGCGATGATGTGGTTTGCACTACGGAGCGCTCACTGAGCTGAACGAACGTCACTTCTCAGGCGCTCGATGCGGTCTCGCGAGAAGCAGCAGCAGCCGCCACAGCAGAGTGCGCCGCCCTCCTTGCTGGGGCAGCGCGCCGCCAAGGTCGACGCGGCCAGCGGGCGTGTCGTGTTCGGCGTGATCGTTGAGGAGCAAGAGGCGCAGCTGTGGCAGGTCGTGTACTTCGACGACACGATGGCGATGCTCACCCTCAGCCAGGCGCAGGCTGCGGTCGCGTGCGCGAGAGAGCACGATGCGACGCATCGCGAGGCTGCCGACGCGAACAGCGCAGACGACGACGACGATGCCGACGCCGACGCTGTGCACGACCCGCAGCTCATTTTGCACGGCAAGCGCAAGCGCACGCAGGTGAACTACCGCGAGCTCAACGCCGCGATGTTCGCGGGCAAAGCAGACAGCGACGAAGAAGCCGACGCGGACGCGTGCGAAGGAGACGCGGCGGTGGCGCGGGCCGCAGCTGCTGCCGCGGCGGCGCTCGACGACGAGGAAGCGGACGAGGACTACGTCCCCAAGCCCAAGAAGAAGACGAGCAAGCAGGCGGCCGCCGACAGAACGTCGCGCGCTGGCACACAAGAAGGCGACGGGCCCGACAGTGTCGAGCGATCGCGCCGCGCGCGCAAGAGCGTCGACTACAATGCGCTCAACGAGGGACTCCTGAGCTACTAGCTGACAGGGTTTGACGACGATGTGTCGCGTCGACAGCTGCTAGCTACCCAAAACAACAACAACAACAACCAGCTTCTCTAATCCCAAGCGTTCGTTCGTTCGTTCGTTCGTTTGGGTCGTGAGCTCTCGCTAATCAGCTCGTCAGTACATCGGGAACGTCGGATCCACTTGCTGCGCGTACGCTTCGTAGCCGCCGTCCACGTTCGCGACGGTCGCGACGCCGCTGTCGATGAGCCACTGCGTCACAAACGCCGAGTCGATTCCGCGTCGGCAGACCACGAGCGTCCTGCGCGTCTCGGGCGGCTGCTCGCGCACCGGAGCCGGCAACGCCGGCTCCACCAGCGCTCGTAGACTCGTCCAATCTCGCGCGTGCGCGCTGCGGAGGCGCTCGAACGGGATGTGCACCGCCTCCGGGAAGTGCACCATGTCGAACTGGCTGCGCGAGCGTGTGTCGAGCAGCGTGTAGAGGTTCGTGCTCTCGCTACGGAGCGCCGCAAACTCGTGGACGCTGACCCGGTGCTCTGCGGGCAACTCTGGCGGGAGGTCGTCCGCTGCGCACAGCAGCTCCTCAGCCCGCAGCTGCCGGTTGAGACGCGCGCTCGCACTGCACGCGGAGCAGTCGCTTCTGCGCCTGTGGCCGATCTTGAGGTGGCGGAACTGGCCGTCGTACGCGTCGTAGAAGCACTGGACGCCGACAAGCGGTTTGCCCAGGCCCGTGATCACCTTGACCGTCTCCATCGCCTGCAAGCACCCGATGACGCCCGGCACGACGCCCACGACGCCGTTCTCCGCGCAGCTCATCGCTGCCGCGGACGGCTGCGGTTTCGGGTATAGGCACCTGTAGCAGCCGCCCTGGTGCGCAGGGTCGTGCAGCGGGAACACGGTGACCTGTCCCTCGAGGCCGAGTGCGCTCCCCGACACGAGTGGCTTTCCTTCGGCGGCACACGCGTCGTTCGCCAGGTACCGCGTCGCGACATTGTCCGAGGCGTCGACCACGATGTCGAACCGCGCGACGAGCGCGAGCGCGTTCGCCGCAGTGAAGCGGGTCGCGATCGCCTCTATGTGCGCGTCCGGGTTGAGGCTCGCGATACGCCGCTGCGCTGAGCGCACCTTGAGCTCCCCAATGGAGCTTTCGTCGTGTGCCACCTGTCGGTGCAGGTTCGAGCGCTCGACGCGGTCGTCATCGACGAGTCCGAGGCGGCCGACGCCCATCGCTGCCAGGTAGAGCGCCACGGGCGACCCGAGACCGCCGACGCCGAGAACGAGTACGCTCGCGCGCCGCAGCCGCAGCTGCCGCTCGACGCCCAAGTCACTCACGAGCATCTGCCGTCCGTAGCGCTGTAGCTCCGCGCGTGTGAGCGGCGAGAGCGCGGTGTGGTCCAGTCGCGGGGCCGTCATGGTGTGCACTGGAGTGGATGCCGGTTCGCTGTGGTGTTGCAGCTGCGCCAATTGCCGCCGCAGCGCGTCGTTCTCGCTCTGAAGCGCATGGAGCTGTCCGCGGAGCGCGTCGCACGCTTCGCAGTCGTGAGAAGCGTCGACAGCAGTCATCACCGTGTGTGACGTTTTTGATACTGAACTGGTTCAAGATTTTCAGTGGAGGTTGACACGCAAAAGCCACACATTCCGGTTGTTTGAATTCGGGCATCGCGCGATGCTGACGTCTGTGGCGGCGACGCTCCGCGCAGCTCGGCCGACGCTGCGTCTGCTCGCGCGCAGCAGCAGCAGCAGCGCACCGGCGGCGGACGCACTGGAGCGACTGCTGCAGCAAGTGGCTGCAGGAGAGGTGCGTGCTCTTGTGCAATTGCAGCCAGCACGTAGCTCGCCGAGATCTCAACAACATCGTGTGTCGACAGGTTTCGCCTGCGGCTGCTGCTGCTCGGTACCGCAGCAGCAGCAGCATCAGCAACCTCGAGTATGAAGACGTACAGGGTTTCGCCAAGATCGACACGCACCGATCCGCGCGCACGGGCTTCCCCGAGGTCGTGTACGCGGAGGGCAAGACGAGCGAGCAGGTGGCGCACATCCTTGCGCACATGGCGCGCAGCGGCGCGGACCCGAACGTGATGGCGACGCGCGTGTCGCCCGAAAAAGCGGACGACGTGCTCGCGCGTTTGGCGGCGGTGCGCGTGTGGAAGCTACTGAGCTGCGCTAGGGGTGTCGGGATGCTTGGGAGCTGACCGAAGTGCTGCTGCTATCGTCGCCGTGCAGGAAGAGCTGCAGTTCTCGTACTACCCAACTGCGCGCATCGTGGCGTCCCGAGATCTGACAAAGACAGAAAGCGACGTGAGCGACCGAGACGACACGAAGGTGCGTCGACTCACCAGGAGCGCTTGTCGACGGCTGGAAGCGCTGGCGAGCAGTGTAAACGAGCGACTGGCGTTGGTCGCAGGGTGTTGTGAGTGTGCTGTGCGCAGGCACGTCCGACCTTCCCGTCTCGGAGGAGGCAGCCATCACGCTCGGTGCGATCGAGAGGCTTGCCCCCTCCCTCCCCTCTTGGTCGCGTAATGCGACAGCTGCCGAGCGCTCGTTGACGTTGCGCCTCTTGTCGTCCTTTCGCTGTCTTCAGAGCTCGCGGGATACCGCGTCACGCGCCTCTACGACGTCGGCGTCGCCGGCGTCCACCGCCTTTTGCGCAACCAGCACGTGCTGCGCGAGTCGGACGTCGCGATCTGCGTCGCGGGGATGGACGGCGCGCTCCCTGGCGTCGTGGTGCGTGGACGCGCTCTTGGTCCCGATTGGTCTCGATTGGTCCCGATCCTGAACTGATCAACTTCAAATGATCTGTTGTGGGGTCCTGCAGGGCGGCTTGACGGAGTCGCCGGTCATCGCGGTGCCCACGAGTGTCGGGTGCGTCAATACTGCGGGTGCTCTCTCTATGCGACGCGGTGCAATGAGACCCCCCGCGCTGACGATGCGACGTGTTTCATCAGCTACGGCGCGGCGTTCGGCGGTCTGGCGCCACTGCTCACGATGCTTAACGCGTGCTCGCCAGGCGTCGGCGTTGTGAACATCGACAACGGCTTTGGCGCCGCCGTGCTCGCGGCCCGCATCCGTCGGCGTCAGTGAGGAAGGCGGAGTGAGGCGCGATACTTTTGATACTTTTCGGGACCAAAGAAGTATGGGCGAGTTTCAGTGAAGACATGTCAGTTGACAAAAGTGCGCAATGGGACGCACGAAGCCTGCGAACCCACGCAGGCGCATCAGCATCTTTGCGGGCGCGACCGCGTCGACGCCCGCACTGCCGCTGCTCTCCATTGGAGCGAACGGCCGCGTGCTCGCATCGTCACCTTCGGGCTTCTCGCAGCGTGCCGCTTCGTCACCGCGACCAACAGCAGCGGTATCAACAGCCACCACTTCGGTATCAGCAGCTCACACTCTGTCACCACCAGTTCCAGAGCCGCAAACGCCAAAGAGTGCGGCGCCGGAGGTGGTGATAGAATCACCAGCAGCAGCAGCAGAACCAGCAGCAGGGCCACCATCTTCAGCAGCAGCAGAACCAACAGAAGAACCAGCGCCGATCGAGGTTCAGCGTGCGGCTGCTCCAGATAATGAGAGGACGGCGGCAATGGCGAGCAAGTGGCGAGTGAGCGAGTCCCCGACGAGCGTGTGCGAGCGAAAGGATGACGCCGACGTGGCGGCTGCGGTTGCGACTGCGCGCACGCGTGCTGAAGCAGAGGAAGTGCAGACTGCAGCTGAGCAGGCGAAGCAGGAGCCGCCCGCTGAAGCACAGCAGCCGCTCCTGAATGACAGAGACGCGAGAGCGGGGACTTCTTCGGATGATGACAGCGATGCCGTGGTGCTGGCGAGTGCGCGTCCCAGTGCAGCAGATGCGTCAAGCGAGAGCGTGCCGATGGCCGCCTCGCCGGTGTCAACATCGACAGCAACTGTGGTGGTAGAGCCGCCACTGCCGCGCGCGCAGCAGGGGGCACAGGAGCAGCAGGCGCCGGATGCGCCTCAAGCGGACGCGAAGCCTCCAGTGCAGCACGAGCCACAGCAGTCAGCTCCACCGGAGACAGCGACGGAGCCTGCAGCAGAACGTGAACCACCGAAGTTGTCGTCGCGGCCGCGATCCCCGCTCGTCCAGCCAAGCCAGCAACAGCAACAGTCGAAGGGTGGACAAGAGCCACCGCAAGAGCAGAAGCAACCAAAGAACCAATACCAGTCGCAGCAGACGCCGGGAGAGCGCTTGATCACGGTCAGCGTGGCGGAGCTCGAGCGCTGGCGAGAGCAAGTCACAGCTCACGTGGAAGCGCACTTTGCGCGTACGTTTTGCTTCAACTCTGCGGTGAATGGTCGTATGGCTTGGGGCGCATGGCTGAGTGCGTTGCTGCATTGTGTGCTGTGTGGCGTGTGGGTGGGTCGTGGCCGCAGAGGAGCAGGTCAAGCGCATCGGCGAGTTCGGCTGCGCGCACGCCAAGCTGCTGGCCGACGCCAAGGAGTACGTGTACAACATCGAGACGCAGCTGAGCGAGCAGTTCGAGCAGGAGCGCGTGGCGGTGCGCGCGCAGGCGGAGGCGTACGTGGCGCAGGTGAAACAGGAGAACCAGCGGCTCTGGCGCACGATCGGCGAGCTGCGCCACGAGGTCACGATACTGCGCGCCGGGCGGCAGCGGCGCAACCGCTTCGCCATCACGGTCGGCGACGACGAGGACGAGGAAGACGACAACGACATGGACGATGACGACGTTGAGGACGACGGCGGTGGTGGCCGTCGCGACTGGAGAGCGCACCGCAGTCGCCATGGCGCAGAGTCGGAAGACAAAGACGAGGAGGAAGAAGAGGACGAGGAGGAAGTAGAGGACGAGGAGGAAGTAGAGGACGAGGAGGAAGTAGAGGACGAGGAGGACGCCACGAGCGATTCGCAGTCGCCCGTCCAGGGATCAGGGAAGCACAAGAAGCACCGGAGCAGCCACAGCCGCAGACACAAGCGACGCCGAGACGACAGTCGTGGCGACAGCAAGCGAAAGAAGACCCACCACGACGCATCTGCTGCAGCTGCGGCTGCTGCTGGCAGATCCGCTTCACACAGAGCCCCGTCCCTGTTTCAACAGTTCACCACGAAATGAAGCGCTCGATTGGCGCGCAACGTTCAGTTCCAGGCGGTCGTGAGCTCCGACACGCGTCAAAGCGTCTCTCACGCCTTGCACTCACGGCCCTTGCCGCCAGTCACGGGCACGTGCCAGCAGTGGCCCTTCTTGTAGCCGCCCTTGACGATCTGCTCCTTCGTGTCGCTGAAGACCCACTTGCTGTCGAACGTCACGAACTCGGTCTTGAGCCAGTCCTTGGACACGTGGAGCTCAAAGAAGCCGTACGGGTTCCCGGCCGCGATCCATGCGTGGTCGACAAACTTCTCGGCGACCTCAGGCGGGTGGCCGGACGTCTCGCTCTGGATGCCGCCGCCGCCGCCGTTCTCGTAAAAGTGCGTGCCCCACTTGCTGATGTCGTGGTTGAAGCCGTGCGTGTGGCCATTCATCCACAGGTGCACGCCGTGCTCCTTCGTGATCATGTACCACTCCTTCATCTTGTCCTCGCTCATGTGGAAGTGCGGCGAGTAGTGCGAGTTGATGATCTTCCACGTCGCCTTGGACGCCGCGAGGTCCTTCTTGATGCCCGTGAGCGAGTCGTCCCACCACTTCTTGATCGTGTTGGAGCACGCGTCATACATGGCGCGGTCGCCGTCTGCGCAGAGCTCATCGCCGGACTTGGCGTCGTTGCACTTGTTGCTCAGCACCTTCTCGTCCGCCTCGGCCAGGCCCTTGGCCTTGACGACCCCGTAGCACTGGCAGCACACCTGCCGCACGCCGTGGGACTCGGCAAAGTTCGTGTCGATGTTAAAGATGTCGACCGACACGCCGTCCTTCTCGACCGACTCCTTGTAATAGTGGTCCGTCAGGCGCCACCGGTCCGCGTTCGGGCTCTTGTAGCTCGCCTGCAGCGTGAACTTCTTGTTCAGGTAGTCGAGCATCTCCGCGATACTCGTGCACTTGCGGAACTGGTAGTCCACGTCGCCGCAAATGTAGTCCGAGCCGCCGAGGTCGTGGTTGCCCACGACGTTGATCCACGGGACACCCTGCAGCGACTTGTGGTTGTACACGTCCTCGAACGTCGTCTGCATGCGGTAGCCAATATCCTTCGGCCCGGCGCCGTTCCAGTAGATGTTGTCGCCGTGCCCGATCACGCGCACGGGCGAGATCGCCGCCGCGGACTGCGCCAGGATCTCTGCCACGTTGATCTGCGCCCAGTAGTCCGTCTTGAACTCGAGCGAGCCGGCCGCGGTCTTTCGGTACTTGTTGCAGCATGACCCGGGCTTGTCCGTAGTGGCGCCCCAGTCGCCGATCGCTAGCATCGTGAACGCCGCCGTAGCTGCTCGCACGTTATCGCACCAGATCGATGATTAACATCAGCCCCCTTTGAATCAATCGACAAGAAAGGGGGGTGGGGGGTGGGGGGGGCAGCGCCCAACTCGGTTGCCGCCACCAACCAGCATCAAAACGCACCTTTTTCAGGGTCCGAAGTCGGCTCGGGCACGCCAGTGACGCCGCCGGAGCTAGAGCCCGTCCCGTTTGAGCCGATGAGGCTCGTGTCCGACACGTTGCCCGGTGCCACGGTGGCCACCACGGACGAGTCCGTGCTGTTACCGGGCATGTTGTTGGCGCCGCTCGATGTGGAGGCTTTGTCCGAGCCGCCGCCGGTCACCGCTACGATGATACCGACGGCGACGCCGATCGCCACGAGCACGCCCACGATGATGAACGCCTTGCGCGGCATGGCTGTCTGTTACGAACACTACACGCGCGCGCGTCGACTGCAGAAGAGAGACTTCGAACGACGTCGCGTCGGGACGCGGGGACGAGCGAAGAATGGGGAATGAGCTCCAGGCCACCCACCCACGAAGAGCTTGCAGTTTGGTGGAAGTTATCCACGGGAGGGACGACATTTCGGACGGTGACTATCCCAAGGTTTTAAGCCAATTGTTTATAATGTCGCCACTCCTTCTTTCCTCAAGAACAACACCACCGCAAAGATTAACAAATTTGAATTTGAGTTTCGATAATTGCTGACTCTTTTGTGTTGAGTTTAAAGGATGCGAACTGGCTCTTGCACCCTATTGAGTTGGCGCCTCTTGGGTTTACATCTCGAATGAAAGGAAATGGTTCAACTTGAAAACTTCTTGTGTGTGCCTCTGTTGGCGCTTACAAATGGTGAAGGCCGCGACGGTGGGCGCCTCGACGGTGTCAGCAAGACGACCAGCTTGAACTTGTACGTTTGGGCCGCTCGGGACGATGCTGTACAGTACATTAGTGTTTGTTGTAGACAGGTCAGCAAAGTTACTGGTGGGAAACAAAATAAACTTTCGAACCGGTTCGCCAATCAGGACAAACAAGCCTGCCAGTCTGAATTTGAACAGTTACAGACAACCCACAGTAAAGTGCGCGACAAAAGTCTTGGAAAAAACACTTTCTTGTTTGCTGTACCGGCAATTTTGCTCGTAGAAGCAAAAAAACACATCAAAAACGATAGAGCGTTCTGCAACGATTGCAGTAATACAATCCGATCGCCGAAATTCGCAGTACCGGCAACGCAAGGTCAAAAAACCAATATTTTCCTATTTGAGTCATATCGAGGGTTTGCGGTCAGATTGGTGACAAAAACGCAATTTTTCTCCAATTAGCTCCAAAACACGAAATTTATTAAACATGGAGTGCGTCGACGAGGTGGTAGCATTTCCAGCTCTCAAAACGGATTTGAACGATGCCGACAAGGCGAGAGATGACGGAGACGGACGTGAATGAGATCCTCGACCTTCGCGGACAAGGAGAGAAGCTGCAGGCGATAGCGGCGCGCGTGAAGTGTAGCGTCTCGATTGTGGCGCGTTTTGTGAGCGGGAAGCGGGGTGGGAGGGTCAAAACTCGCCCAGGAAGGCCCAAGAAGGTCAGCGAGATGGAAGCACGGCTCCTCATTCATGTCGTCTCAACAAGAAGCGAAAGTGCCTCTCAAGCCCGCGCGAGCATTGCTGTGGATGCCTCGGTGCGCACCG
>SMMQ01002514.1:6080-16953 GCA_008271595.1 [Pythium] brassicae (nom. inval.)
GGAAGGTGAGACGGGGTGAAAAAAAAGACCAGAAAAAGGACCGCGTCAACAAAAAGAAAAAAGTTGCATCGACAAGCAATACATTTTACCAAGTGTCCTCTTCTTCGATATACCCAAAAAGGAAAAAAAACTACTTGTTTCTAAAAGGGGAAGGTTAAATTTGCAATCGAACGACGGATGTTCCCCAGGAACATCTGCTTTCAGAGGTCCGACTCTCTGAGGCCAGTTCGTCCTGCCCGCGCGCGCTCAGTTACGAGATTTACGAGCGAGCAAGTGAGCGAGTGGCGATGGCGGCAGCGCGGACCCGCGCAGCAGCGCTGCTGGCGACGGCCGCCGTACTACAGGGTGAGTGCTGCCGGTCGCTTCGTAAGCATGAGCGGAAGATAGGAGACTGACGCCGCTGTCGTGGCTCCCCGGCCGCAGCCGCGAGTGCGGCCACGATCGAGACCTGCGCCACCGTGCAGACGTGCACCGTGAACGACGCCTCCAAGTCGTGTGATGTGCGCGTGGAGAAGTGCCCGCCGTGCATCTTCCCGCGCGCAGACAAGTTCGCGTGTTTCGAGTACGACGCCGAGGCGCGCGCCGCGCAGCAGTGTCCCTACGTGAGCGCCTCGACCAACTACGTCGACTGCTGTACGTGCTTGCTTGATGCGCAACGAGGCGGGGGCACAAAGACACCCGACCGCGTCACACGCTTGCTCACGACGTCTCTGTTTACGTATGTGTTTACGCATGCAGCGACAGCGGCGAACTGGAAAAAGTGGAACACGGGCGCGTCCGTGTCGTCGAGCAACACGACGCTCGCTCCCAGCAGCGGGCTCCGCAACGGGAGCGTCGCGTCGGGCTCCCGCGCCAGCGGCAACGCGACGGCCGGCGATAAACCGTCCATGAGCTCGTCCAAGTCTGGCAGTGGCGCGGGCTCGAAGGTGGCGCTGTACGCGGGCATCGGCGTCGGCGCGCTCGTGGTGCTGCTGGTGATCGTGGTGCTCTGGCGGCGGCGGCGGCAGCGCGACCGGCGCAACACGGTGGCGCGGCACATCGCGCGCAGCTCGAGCAAGCCCGCGAAGACGAAGCACGAGGAGGCGTTCGGCGGCGCGGCGGGGGGAGCGTCGGTGGCGGCACCGTATAACAACGCGCTGGACACGAGCAAGGGCGGCGCGTACGGGAGCTACCACCACCGTAAGCTCTCGGACCCTGTCTTGATGGAAGACCCGAGCCGCGATAGTGATACCACGTATATGGCTGCTGCCCCCGCAGACGAGGCGATGAGCGTCGACGGCATGCTCAGCGAGGAGCCCGTGACGCCCGTCGTGCTGCTCGACCACGGCGCGTTCCGCACGGGCAAGAGCGCGGCCAAAAACCACGGGATGGGCGGGGGCGTTGGCGCCGCAGCGACCGGCAACGGCAACGGCAACGCACCGGGCAACGCGCCGGGCTTTGCGTCCGTGAACGACATGCTCACGCAGGACATTTCGATCCGGTGCACGACGAGCGCGAACGTCTTTGACGAGTACCTGCGCATGAAGCAGGAGATGAACTATGACGACGACGCGATGAGCGAGGCCATGAGCGAAATGAGCGACGTCGACAGCGACACGATGAGTCTGCACAAGTACTCGCTCGAGTCGGCGGCGGCCGCGGGTGGGGGCGGCGTCGGTGGCGCCCTCGCGCGCCACAACGGCGGGCTCTCAATCACGGACTCGGAGTTCGAGGAGCACATGGACAACCGCGGCGAGAGCGAGTGCTACAGCGAGATGTCGTACAACGACGAGAAGTACAGTTTCAGCGAGGACGACGACCTCTCGAGCGAGTTCGCGCGGAGCCGTTTGGCCAACAGCCACGGCGTCGGCGGAGGGGCTGGCAACGGCAGCGGTGGCGGCGGTGGCGGCAAGATCCCGGACCGTGAGGTGGAGATCTAGGGGCGAGAAGACTCGAGGGGGACCGCGAGCACGGGCGCGGGCGGCCGTATTTTATGAGCAGTGGAGCGTCCGCGCGCCGAACGCTCCCGTCCGTCCGTCCGCCGGCCCCGTCGGCCCCGTTGCCCGAGTTCTGAGTGCGTCGCGTGCAAGCTGTAGCTGTTGTGTGTACAGATACTGTGAGAAAAACAAGGGAATAGGGGTTTTTGGAAACGACAGGATCCAAGCAGTGGTTTTTGGATTAATAAGTTCGTTTTTTTAAAAAAGCGACAAATGTGGAAGTGTCCGAAAAAAACTCTCATATATTTACCCGCACTAATCTTGAACAAAGTATTCATTTACCCACCTCTCAAAAGTTATCGCAGACTACAACAGGAAACTTATTTTTCCGAGCCAACCTCCTATTACCCACTCGACATCTTGAACNNNNTTTTACCATTAACTTCGAGAGGAATATTGGATATATACAAAAAACAAGTCAAATGAAAAACCACTTTCTGGTTTCCGAAAGTTCGAAAGGATGCAAGACGCCGAAGGACGCGGAAGCAAGTGCATATTGGAGTGATGGCGCGTTTCGATCAGCCTCGATCGAACGCGCCTGCATAGCCGTTCGGCTGCTCGCAGCTGCTGCCTCTGTACACACACATGAACGCGCGCTCGCTCAGCGGAGACGCACATACCCACTGCCTTCCTACGCTTCGGAACGCGCGTGCGGTTTGCGTGACGCGCGCGTCGCCGATCCGCGCAGCCGCTTCGCGCCGCGTGGCTCCTCGGCGCCGTCCGACGACTCGCTCTCGGCTTCGTCGTCTTGTTTCACGCGGGCACTGCGCTTCTCCGCCGTCTGCTGCTGGAGAGCGTGCGCCGTTAAGTAGGCACCCGAGTGCACAGCGTCCGCGGCCGAGAGCGCACTTAAGCCCACCGACCGCATGTGCGGCTCCGGCGTCGGCGCGGGCGCCGAGCCGCCGCCACCCCCACTCTCGACCCGGCCGCCAAAGAGCCGGATGCACTCCTCGGACATAAAGTCGAGCACCTTCTGGTACACGCGCGCGCGGAACTCGACGCGCTCGGCGCCTTCAAAGTACGATGGCAGCGGCACCACCACGCCGTCAAAGTCCTGCATCGCGGCCGGAGAGATCTGCGGCGGCTGCGCGCCGCCGACTAAAAACACGCCCTTGGCGTCTGCACTTGGCGCCCCCGACGCCGCCGCCGACGGGGGAGAAGGGGCAGGGAAATAGCCCGCGGCTGCGGGGGACGGCGCCGCCAACGCCTTCATCATCACAGGCGCGATGTCTGCGAGCGTGCCGGACGCGATGGCCTTCGCCGCTGCGTCGGACGCCACCATCGAGCGCGCGGGAATGCTCCCTCTGGCGCCACGCTTGCTTAGTTCGCCGACGGCGTCGCCCGCCGCCCCCGCTGTGGCGCCGTCCACGTCGAGCTCGTCCGGCAGGAAGCCAGCGCGCGTGCGCTTCTCGCGGCGCGTCGTACGGTTCTTCGAGTCGAGTTTGCGCTGGTGCTCGTTCTGGCGCCGACGGTGCTCGTCGCAGAGGTTATGCGCCGCGCCGGAGGTCTTGAGCGCGCGCTCGTTCGGACATTTCCCAGTCTTGTAGAGGCACTTGCCGCGGTAGGGCCCGCTCACGCCCGACGCCACAGCCGCCACCGCAGCAGCCGCAGCGGCGGCCGCGACTGTGCTCGCGTCGGCCCCGGCGGCAGCCGCGGGCGTCTGCTGCTGCTGTTGCTGCTGCAGTGCGTGGAAAGCGGCGGCGGCGGCGGCGGCAGCCTGGTGATCAGCCGACGACGATGACGACTCGTCGGCCATCTGAGGCAGCAAGATGATTCTTTCACTTGTGACGACAATGTCGTAGCTTGCAGAGCTGTGGCGCTTCTCTCGCCTTTTTTCAGTTTCTGCAAGCTTGATTTTCAGTGTACGGAGCGTACACTGAGTCTGGTGCGCACTGAGTCCAGTCATTCATTCGAGTCTGCCATACTGAAACCGAGTCAATAGTGGTCACATACAATATCGCAGTGAAAATACATTGTTGAGAACAACGAGCTTGCAAGGTGACGTGACAAAAGGCTCGAGTTGCAAGTTGCAACTAGCAACCTCACTGACAATCACAGCGATGCTGAACTCGTGGTCTATGCGTCGCAGTCCTTGTGCTTCGGTCGCCTAGTGGTGCTGCCACTCGGCTTGCCCGAGTTGCCCGCCGCCTTCGAGCCCCCAATCGTGCTGCTGTCGCCCTCATCGGTGCCGGGCGCCGTCGTGGGAGTCACGACACTGTTCCCGTTCTGTTCTTCACTGTCGTCGCCGTTGTCGTCGTTGTCATTGTCGTCGTTGTCATTGTCGTCACCGTTCGAACCGGGACGGATGGCTCCAGTCACAGGGCCGCCATCGCCCGACGGGAACGACTCACCGCCGCCGTTCAGCTGGAGCGCCCCATACTCGGCCTTGAGCTCACCGTTCTGCTTGAAGATGCCAAAGTACGCCTCCACCGTGCTGTTCGCGTGCTCGGTCGCGATCTTCCACTGCTCGTCGAAGGCCGCAAAGTAAAAGTACTTGAGCTTGTGCTGCGTCGCGATCGTGTAGAAGTCCTTAAAGTACGTCGCGGCGTTCTCCGGCGACGCCTGGCTCGCGTCTGCGTGGATGCCGTCGGTCGCCCAGCCCGTCTCGCCAATCACCACCTCCTTGTTCTGCGCCGCCGCCTGCGCAATGAGAGGCTCGAGGCGCGAGTACATGTACGCGGCCGCTTCACCCGCCTCCTTCTTCTCCCAGAACGGGAACGCGTTCGCCGACACTACGTCCACAGCGTCGATGAGCTCCGGGAACGTCAGGTACACGTCGCCGATGTCGGCGATCGTGACCGGGATGTCGAGCTTCTTGGCCGCGCACAGCTGCTTGATCGCCTTGAAGTTGTCGATCGCCACGGACGTGTCCACGTCGCCACGGTACACGGCTTCGCTGCCGACGTGGATGCCGACGATGTCCTTGGCGTTGATGAGGCCGTCCTGCGCGAGCAGCTCCGTGAACTTGGCTTTCTCGGCCGCGAAGGTCGACGGCTGCGGGCCGACCCAAAGTCCGAGCGAGACCTTGAGCCCGGCTTTGATAGCGGCCGGCACGACCGTCGCGCCTTGGTTGCAGTCCGTGAGGCTGTAGAGGCGGACGATGTCGGTGACGGTCTTGAGCAGCGCAAGCTCCTTGGCGATCACATCGGCGCTCTTGCACTTGGTGGCTTCGGGCTCCCAATCCGCACCGGCGCGCACGTTGTAGTTGATCCCATAGAGGTGGAAATTTGCCGCTGCCGTGGTGGTGACCGCAGCGGCGGTGGCAACGGCACCGATCGCCGCGAGAGTCGTCGAGAGGCGCACCATTGTCGTGAGAATGAGAACGGAAGGAGGGTGGGCTGCTCTTCTTTCAGGAGGGGTGGGTGCGTCTCCTCTGAGACAAATGGAGAACTGAGCTTTGCTTGACGAGTGTTGGATCGACGAGCGTGCCGAGCACACAGCTCAAGGGGTCGAGGAAGGTGCACGTGCGTACCAGAGAACTCAGTTCTCTGGTACGTGACGGATGGCAATCATTGAAAAGTATCCTGTTCACTTCGTGCCTGTCGCGTACTTTACAGATATCCGGACCAAGCGAGCAGCCACGACAACTGAGTGGCTACGAGGCTCGGCAACATCCTTAGCGCCGCGCATGATGTGCGGCCGTGGAGAGCCACCCAGCCATGCATTCGCCAATGTGCGCGTGCCTCCCTATGAAAGCTCAGGTGCTCCACCGGAGAAGCGTCCATCAAGATCTTTGCCAGTCAAGCTCTTCAGACGGTAACACAGCGTGGATGGATGGTCATTGTGTGTGTGGTTCGCGTCCTCCATGTCCCCGTCCAAGTCGAAGATGCATTCGAACTCCCGACAAAGTTCCTTGGTCTTCCGCACTCCGTCGAAGGCGGATAAGTGTACTTGATCTTGTCCGCGCGCGAGTGCGAGGGGGACCTTAAAGTTCAGTGCGCAGCGGTATGCTCTGTGGACGCAGGCATGCAGGTGTCTGTGTCGCTTCCTAAATGCATTCATCATGTTGCGCACTTTGGAAGTTCGGTCTGTGTGACTGCTTCGGCTCACTAGCTCGCTGTCTGAGGTGGGGTAGCGGTGGTCTGGCTGAGACTGCTGCGGCGCAGTAGCTCCTGGCTGCTGGTCAGTGCGTCTGCCGGCCTCGATCGTTGGGAGACGCCTTATCGGTCTCACTGCCGTCCTCGCATCGTGAAGCGGACCGACGATGTCGGCAGCTCTCCCCGCCGTCAGCGCGTTAAGTTAGTCGTAGTCGTCCTCCTTTGACCACTTGGCCGGCGAGCCCGCGCCGCTCTTCGCCCCCTTGGCGTCCGCGCGCAGCGCCTTGGTGCCGTTGGCCTTCGCGTCGTCGCCCTCGTCGTCGCTGCGGTCGTACGACTTCTTGGCCTGCGCGCTGTCCTCCGGGATGTACTTGTACTCGGCCTTGTTGTGCATGATGAGCTCGTCGCCGACAAAGTAGAAGCTGTCCGAGACCGTCGCGTATGGATTTGCGACCATGTCGGTGATCAGGTCGTCGTCGAGCGGCGGCATCGAGTAGATCGCTTCCCACGTGTTGACACTCGACGGGATGCAGAAGCCGAACGTAAAGTCGTAGCTCTTGACGATCTCGTCGCGGAAGTAGTGGCGCTCGATCATGCGCAGCCCGTGCACCTCCTTCGGCCCGACCGCGAACTCGAGCTCGGTCTTGATCGCCGGCAGCCGCAGCACGTCCTCCGAGAACTCGTACCGGATCGTGCGGTACGCGGCCTCGCCGCGCGCGTGCGCGAGGTCGACCTTGGGCACGGCCGCGCCGCCGTGCTGGTTCTTGCCGATCTCAAAGATCTTGCGTTTGCTCTCGTAGTCCGAGATCGCAAAGTGCAGAAACTCGATGCCGTACGAGTTGGCGCTCACGGGGCACAGGAACGCTGTGTAGGCGTTTGGAAGCGCACCGAGACGGAGTGAGGCCACTGTTGACAGAAGACACTGACCGACCATCTACTAGTACTCGCTCGCTTTCTAGCCTCTGCGAGTCTACGCACCGTCGGTTGGGGCCTCGAGCTCGAGCACGTCGTCGGGGGTGAATCTCTTCCGCGCCATCGCTTTGCTTCGCAGTTCGAAGCTGCTGCTTCCAGTGTCGACTTGCTGCCCGTCCGTCTCGTGCGCCTCCCACACCTTCGTCGTAATGGCCGAGCTTGTGTGCACAAAGGAAGTCGTGACGCAATGTGGTGTGGGTGTGTGAAGCGTCGCGACTGTTGCAGGACTCGCACTTTGCCTGGCACTCATGGTGTGTCTCTTTCGAAACGAACGCTGATACAATACGCATTCTACAAAGTACGAAATATCAAGCAGACGTTTTTAACTCCCATTAAGGGTTTTAAAGGGTTTTAATGTTCATTTTACGCGTTTCGAGAGGTCTTAAATATGGACAAAAATGTCCAAATAAATTTACAAACTGCTAACAAAAAAGCATCCATTTTTTTGGACAATTTAAATAGTCGTCAAAACGTTTCGCTCGAAATCGCGGGTGTACAGATTTTAGAGAGGATGTTTTGTCCAAGCGCCAAAACCTTTCTATTTTTGCTTGTTACACCTTGCTTTTCTTGGGTTTTAATGGGTTTAAATGTTGATTTTTTGGAGCTAAAATAGATCGAGAACGAGCAAGCAGAGAGCGACGACAGCAGCAGCAGCAGCAGGAGCAGCAGGCGCCGGCGCATGGCGGCGTGAAGCGTCCCCAGCCTCCCGTTCGATCCCCCCTCTTCCTCTCGATCGCTGCATGAGCCACGGCGTCGACGCGGCCGACGACGACGCCAGCATGACGCGCGACGCCGGCGCCAGCCGCACGTTCCGCTCGCTCTTCGGCCGCGAGCAGGCGCCCGTGCGCGCAGACGGACTGAAGCGCCCGTCGATTGTGCAGCAGGCGCGCGAGCACAACTCGCACCGCGACGCAGACGCCAGTTCTGGCGCGGTCGGCGGCTACAGCAGCAGCGCGAACAGCGGCCGCCGGGGCGAAAGGGAGAACGATGACGACGACGACGACGATGACGAAGGCGCCTGGAGCGGCGCCGACGACGAGCGCGACAACAACGCGACAGTCGCGGCGACAGCTCCGCGAGACGAGGGGCTCCGCATTCCGGTGCGACTGTCTCTCTCTCTCTCTCTATGTGGTTGGCTATGGAGCGCGTGTCGGGTGAGTGACAAGATGCTCATTGGCTGTGGGGTGCGGAGCGAGCAGCCGGTGCGCGCGATGGAGCAGTGGGCGGACGACGAGGACGACGAGGACGCGTGGAAGGACCTGCTGCAAGCCAAAGTGAACCAGCTCGAGCTCGTGGCCCAGAGCAGCGCTGGCGGCTCGTCGCCCGTGACGTCGCTCGCGAACGCCACCGTGACGACCGCGATCGCGCAGCTCGCGTTCGCGCCCGCTGCAGACGCGCGGATCGCGCTCGCAGCTGCGACGCACATCGCCGCGCTGCGCGGCGCCGACCGCCCCGCGATGCGTGGGAAGCTGCAGCGCGCAGCGGACGCGCACCAGCGCCAGGGCACGGCGAGCGCCGCTGCGACAGTGTCGCCGTCGGTACGTGAGCTGCTGAGTGAGTGACGTGACGTGACGCTAGCGTGACGCTCACGGGGTCGCTGTGTGTCTGTGTGTGCCAATAGAACAACTACCTGAGGAAGCGCACGGGGTCGCGGGACTCGGGGGCGTCGTCGCGTGTTGTTAAAGGACCCGCGGCGGCGGGAGACGCGAAGCGCCACGCAAAGGCGACCGCCAGCAGCCGGCGCGACGCGCTGGGGCGTTCGCTGTCCACGAGCGCGCTGGCGCGTCTGAGCCACGCGACGCATTGCAAGAACTCGCTGGACGCCTACGCGCGTGATCCCCACAGCAGGAGCAGCAGCAGCAGTGCCGACTCGCATCGACCAGCAGCAACAGCATCAGCAGCAGCAGATGATGATGATGACGCAATCAGCGACGCGGAGGCGGTGCGCAGGTTTCTGTTGGACGACATCAAGCAGGTGCGAGTGCGACCGCGAGTGTTTGTCCTGTGCGTAGGTGGGTGTGTTTACAGCAACAACCGCCACTGTTGTGACTCATTATGTGGCGGCCGCGCAGATGTCGATGGACCGGCTGGTCGCCGACGCCAAGCGTCTGCAGTTCCTCGAGGCGCTCTACACGCACGAGCACAGCGGTGGCGCCCACAATGGCGATGATGACGATAGCGACAGCGGAGGAGGAGGACGAGGCGACCCCCAGCTGGCTGCTCGCACCGTCATCCACTGACCGCGTATTTAACCGAGTACCCCCACCACACCACCACACCAACTCCAATGGAAGCGACGCTGTTGTTAGCTGCCGCTGCTGCTGCTGCTGCTGCTGCTGGTGCGAAGCTGCCGGAGCGCGACGAGCGCGGCCTCATACGTCGCGAACGTCGAGCTGTGCGCCACGACGGACTTGAGGAGGCTCGGCGCCGTGCCCTTGTAGAGCCCGCGCAGGCCCTCGCGGCGCAGGATCCCGCGCAGGCACGCGAGCGACGACGCGTAGTGCGGGATGACGCCGTAGGTTGCGCAGCGCGGCACCTGCCGCATCTGCATGCGCTTCTTCACCGTATCGAGCGGGTACACCGCGAGCTTGGAGAGCAGCCCCGCGACCGCGCCGGCGCCGACGTACGACAGCGCGAGGGCCGCGCCGCTCGCGTGCGCCAGGTCGACGCGCGCTGCAGCTGCCGCGTTGAGCGACGCGTAGAGCCCGAAGCTCAGGCCCATGTACGGCGCGATCTGGAAGAGCGTGGCGCCGAGCCCGCTGTAGAAGCCGCGCACGCCGCGCGCCGCCCACGTGTGCGCTGCGAGGCTGCGCATGGTCGGGAACTGCTTCGGCACGCCCTGGCTCGCGAGCACCGTGCGGAAGAGGTCGAGTGGGTACGTGGCGGCGGTCGCGACGACGCCCGCGAGCGCGCCGTTGAGCGTGCTTACAGCCGCGCCGTGGCGCTCGACGAAGTGCTCACTCCAGAGCCCGCCGAGGCTCCGGTAGCACCCAAACTGGATCGCCGAGTACGAGACCCAGAGCCCCGTGGCCGCCAGGTTGCCGCTGTCGAGGAAGAAGGAGGCGGGGCAGTGTGAGTGTGTGTGTGAAGCTGTGAGGAGGGCGACAGAGGAAGGAAGAAGGAAGGAGGAGAAGGGGGAGCCACGCACCGCCAGAAGCTCCGGAGCCCTTCTTCGCTGTGGATGCTGCGCAACGACTGCAGGAGCGTCACGTACTTGGCCGCGTGCTGGTGGCCTGTTGCCCTCGAGATCGGCGCCTGCTGCACCTGGAACCTGTCGTGTGGATCCGATGCGCAAAGAGCGAAGGGTGTCGTGAGAGCAAGCTCCAGTCGCTCGAGTGGGTTGGATGAATGAATGGCTGGCTGGCTGGGGGCGGCCGCCGCCCGCGCTTCCTCCTCCTTTTCGTACCTGATCTTGATCAAGTCTGAAGACGCGAATGAGGACGCGCATCACGACACGACACGAAGAAGCGCATCAGCCTGAGCGATGTATTGGCGCCGCGTTCACGACCAACCAACCACAGCAGGAGGCAGCCGGCAGGCAACTTGTTCGTACCGAGCGGAGCCGCGATCATGCGCGTCACCCCTGCGTCAGTGACGCACAAGCAGCTGTGAGCGTACAACAAATGTCCGCAGTCAAGGGACACGTGGCCACACGTCCACGTGCGCACCTCCCGCGACGGCGCCAGCGACCGCTGCCTGCGTGGCCGACGGCTGCGGCGGCGCGTCGCCCTCGCGAGCATTCGGCGGCGGCATCTGCCTTGTGACGCAATTAATTGTGTGCGACTGGCAGTTGTCCCCTCGTTTATTTCTCGCTCGCTTGTCTGGCTATTGTCGCTTCGTGGGCCGCATCTTCTTCTGCTTCGCCTGCGTGTGTGCGTGGGGACGCGA
>SMMQ01002516.1:0-11834 GCA_008271595.1 [Pythium] brassicae (nom. inval.)
GCAGCGATGGACCAGGCTGCTGCTGCAGGACATCTCGACATCGTCCAGTGGCTGCGCGAACATCGGAGGGAAGGCTGTACGACCAAAGCGATGGATAGAGCAGCGAAGAACGGCTTATCACATGCGCACAAACCTACACTGTCGGCTCTCGTATTTGTAGGTTGGTTGCCAGCCTCCTCCGCCTGGGTGTTCGCGTGTGCTCGGATCCTTGCTGCTGCTGTTTGGCGTCCATACGGTGATGAATGACGTCCTTAGTCGCTTCCAGCATCTCGCGCTGGTAGAAGATACCAGTCAAGCGCGTTGGCATGTACGACAGCGACCGCAGATTGGAGATTGCAGTCAACCCTCGTGTCGTGACGCGCTCATTTCGGCAGAGTACGCACCATGTCTTCAACCTGCGAGCTCACGTTCTGGTACTTTGCATCGAGGTAGTTGTGCTTTGCCCGCATCGAGCGCACCTCCTGGCAGCGGATGGCCCAAAAGACCGGGTGTGAGATCCGGCCGCCAGCAACGTCGACGCCAGAGAAAGTCATATCCCCCCCCACACACACACTAACACACCCACACACTCGCACCTGCTCGAGCACCTCGATCCGCAGCTCCGAGTCCACGCGCAGTCTCCGCTCGTTGTCCAGTTCCTTCGAGAGCTGCGCCGGCACTGACTCAGTACAGCGCATGCGCCACCCGAAAGAGCACGCTGACAAACACGTTCGCGCGCTCGTCACTAACCTGCTCGATCCGCCGCGCGAGCTCGATGCCTATGCTCAGCGACTTGTAACACACTTGACTCAGCGTCGCATCCGCAGCGTCGCGGTCCGACACGCCATTCGGCTCGAGCGGGAGGTCCGCAGAAGCGTGCGGCAGCTCATCGCGCGGGTTCACGCGTTCGTCGAGTCGCTCGTCGTCGTCGTCCTCGCTGCCAATGAACTCGTTCAAGCCACCCCGTTGCTCACTATACTCGCTGTCGGATTCGTTGCTTCGGTCCGACTCGAACTCGTCGTTACTCGCGAACGTTCGGGGACTCGGCATCCTCACCGACCTGCGCTGCTCCTTGCTCGCATCCGCCGCTGCCTGCACCCGCTCTCGCGCTCGTACGTCGTGATACGTCGTTTGAGGCAGCGCACTCCGTGCCGCTGATTGCTGCTGTTGCAGCGCCTTTTCCTGGTTCAGCGTCGCGGTCTCCGCCTCGAGCTCGCCCAGCATCCGCTCCAGCACCGCCAGCTCGCCCTGCAAGCTCACTGCGAGCACCAGGCAACCCGCAGAGTCCGGATCAGGCGACTAACTCTCCTTACCACCGCCCTATCGTTTAGCTTTACTACCTACACACTCGCACGCGTACCTCTCTGTGCGTCCTCGCTGTGGTCCAACTTGAACGACACGGTCGCGCCGCTCTTCCTTCTACGCCGCCTCCGTTCTGCCGTCTCGGGCTCCTCAAACGCGCTGTTTTCACTCCTGCTGCGCTCGCTCCCATACGCAGCGGCGATGGGACTCACAGCAGCACTGTGAACGCTGGCGTTGGGGCTGTGCGCTGAGGCCATAGCGAGGCGGCGGCGCGCGGGCGTCGCGGCGAAGTGCGCGGTCGAGAACTGCTGGAGCTGGCGCTGCAGCTGCTGGTGCTCACTGAGGCGGTACTGCTTGTCGTCGGTGAGGTAGTTGTTCCAGACCGGCCGGCGCGGGCGGCGCGGCGTCGACGGCGTCGTCGGTGTCGAGGGCGTCGTGGGCATGCTGCGCATCAAGCTGAAGATTTCGATTTTCACTTGATGACCTTTGCAACAGCATGTATGCTGTGTGAGAGGATACAGGCTATTTTGAAGACTGACGAGCTTGAAGCGGTGTTGGTTGTCATTGTCACGGCCAGAGCAAGATGATGCTCATGGACAAGACATCCGAGAAGCTGCGCTCCAAGCATGTGCGCACGCTCGAGCTGCTGCAAAAGACGCTGGACGAGAACGTCGAGCTGCGGGACCAAATCGGGCGCCTCAAGAAGGTGGGTGCGTCTGTCGAGTCGGGCGCGAAGCGGCTGCAGTGGAGCGTGTCGAGGCGTTCGTTCTGATGGTATTGTGAGCACCGATGGCAGGGGACGCTCCATCTCGGCCAGGGACCAGCGACTCCGCGCTCAAACCGCGCCGCGGTGCTCGAGGACGAGATTGACCGCTTGAAGGCGGAGCAGTGCGCCAAGCTGCTCGAGGCGGAGGAGGTAAGCAAGGCACGACACGCCGAGCTCGCGCAGAGCGTCGAGCTGCTACAGAAGAAGGCGCTCAAGCTCCAGAACCAGGTGGTTACGCTCGAGACAGCGCTCTTTCACGCGAAGGAGTCGCTCACTGCAGAGCGGACCGAGTGGGAGAGCGAGCGGGTGCGGCTTACAAGTCAGAACGCGCAGCTCCGCAAAGAACTCGACAGCGTCAGAGAGAGTAACGGTGGTGGCAGTGCCGGAAGCCAACTGACACAGCAGTTGGAGCTCTTCGAGAGAGAGCTCCTCCACATGCGAAAAGAGCTCGTGCGAGCGTCGACACAAGAAGAAGAGGCGCAGCGAGTAGCTGGAAGCGCCGTGGATCGCGCCGCGCGACTCGCGAGCGAGCTGGACGCACACGTACAGCGGCTGGCGGGCCAGCAAATCGAGATCAAGGCGCTGAGCCAACAGGCCGTGAGCGCGCGCGACCGAGAAGAGGCGCTCGCCCAAGAGCTTGCCGGGTTCCGGGAGCGGAAGAGCGAGTCCCAGCGTAAGCTGAACCAGCTGCAGCTCCAGTCGGCGACTCTGCTCCAGCAGCAGCAGCGGGATACAGAGTTGGCGAGCCGCCTGAGCCGCGCAGAGGCGACGAACGAGGCGCTGTGTCGAGAGAACCGCTCGCTCGCCGACCAGCTCGGTCGGCTCCACGCCCAGCTCGCAGAGTGCTCGCGAGGTGCCAACCCGAACCCGACCGCGTCCACGAACGGGGGCGTCTTCGCCGTGCACGTGGAGCTCAAGCGCGAGAACCAGCAGCTCAAGGCGCAGGTCGAGGAGCTTAAGCAGCTGCAGCGGCGCTTCCTCACGACCGCCAAGAAGACCACTATGAGCTTCCCTGCGATCTAGCGCACCGCAGCAGCTCGCCTGCTCGGAACTCGTTGTACTACCTGTAGGTGATACTGTAGGTAGTACCTACAGTACATGTATCAGCCATTTCCACCACAAGAGTTGGTTGCACCAGCGGCGGACTCGTTGAACTTCTACTTGTAGGTGATACTGTAGGTAGTACCTACAGTGTCGACCACAAGAGCACCACCAAGCGACAGACTCTCACACTTACACCTTCGCCTTCACGCCTTCGCCTAGTTGTCGAGCGAGCCGTACGAGTGGCCGGCCGGGTCGATCCGCCGGCGCGCTTCCGTGTCCACGAGCGGCTGGTACTCGGTCATGAACTCGCGGCGCACACGCTCGCGGTCCTTCGGGTTGGGCGTGCGGCGCGCGATTTCGGCCGCCTTCATCGCGTTGCGCGTGATCAGCGGCGAGCTCGCGAGCGCGCTCGACGCCATGTCGAGCGTCGTGCGGATCGGCGTGAGCGACTCCTCGATCGGCTCGAGGTACGCAAAGCCCGGGAGTTTGAGCGTGCCGTTGTACACGGCCGTGCCCGCGAGCAGCGTGGCCATGCCCGCGAGCTGGAGCCAGCTCCAGAGCGTCCAGGCCTCGCCGAACGCGCCGCGCGTGAACGCGTAGAAGAGCAGGAGGTCCGTGCCCCAGACCGTGATCGGCCGGAAGTTGTCGAGGATCGCGTGCCAGATCGAGTTGAGCAGGTACGTGACCGAGACCGCAAAGACGTTGTACGCGAGGATCACGACGACGTACACGAGCGCGAGCAGCTGCAGCAGCGCGCTGTGCCGGAGCATCTCGAGCGCGTCGTCCATGCGCTCGTTCGAGCCGAGGTCGCTGCCCGGCACGAGGTACGCGATTGGGTACACGACGAACGTCGTGAACACAAGCCCCCAGACGCCCTCCATGCCCACGACCACGAGCGGCGGCGCCGAGTCGCCCTCGTCCATGAGCTTCTCCTCGAACACGTACTGGACCGCCTGCACGGCGCAGCTGAGCACGATCATGATGATGCCAAAGCCCGGGTGCGCGTCCTTGTTGTTCACCTGCGCGTCCGTGTCGCCAAAGCTCGTGGCGCCGACCATGAGCACCGCGAGCGTGTTGAGCCCGATGCCGATCCACATGTAGCCCCGCAGCCGGTCCTTGAGCACAAACACCTTGAGCAACGCCACAAAGATGATGACCGTGCACTTCATGAGCTGGAACACGCTCACAGTCACGTAGAGCAGCCCGAGGTTGGCGAGGAAGGTCGCGAGGAGGTCGAACGCCGCCGGCAGCGCGAGCAAAAAGTACATCTTGGTCGGGATCTTATAGCGGTACTTCACTGCGTGCGGACAGCAGTGGATGGGTTAGGCACTTCGTCCCGTATCCAGAGCTGCAAGCAAGCGCATGCGTGCGTGTGGTACGTACTGCCGTTGCGAGCCGTCGCGCGCCACTTGCGCTCGACGTACCAGTGGTACCCCCACTGGATCGGCAGCGCGAACACCATGGCGAAGAACATGAGCCACGTCTGGAAGATCGGCTTCTCGAACTTCTTCAGCTCGCCGTCGAGCCCGACCGAGTCGATGCCGTACAGGATCTGCTCGCACACGGCAGCAGGCGTTTTCCGTCAGTCCCGTGCGCTTGCTCGCCTGGAAAGCGCAACGCAACGCCACACACCCACGCAGTGAGAGCAATGCGCACCTTGCCGGTGCTGCAAACGCGTCACAAAAGAGCCATCGGTCGAGCCACGTAGCAGCAACAGCAACACGAGCAGTGAGGTCGTCAGAACGCATGTCACCGCCACCAGCAGCAGCAGCTGCAGCGCAATTAATTGCGGGTACGCGGGACGCACAGTGTGGTGCCGGTGCCGGAGATGAGTCCGAGTCCGAAGACGATCGCTTCCTTCGAGCCGCACGACATGCTGTGCGCGGGAGAACCAGCTGTCGCGTGCGCTCGATTGGTTCGTTGCTTTGGCCGCGCTACGTGCGCTGCTTAAAGCTGGTTGGCGTGTGTGTGTGTGTGTGAACTGGTTGGTGTGAATGGCGAAGACCGCACCGCTGGCTGGTGCCACATGAAATCGAGCGCCTGAGTTTGAGATCTTGCTGCACACTTTCTTTTGCAACGTGGACGTAATTACGGGTTCGAAAACCTTACCACCTGGAGTTTGTATGCCGACTCGTAAAAAGAAGACACAGACATTTTGGCTTCCAGCCAAAGGCAGAGATGGTGGACGCTTCCACCACGAGCACGTGCACCTCTCGTGGCGGAGATTTTTCACTCTGGGGCCGACTTCGTTCTGCTCGATCGGCACCAACCATTTGCCTTGTCCAGAGTTGCTGAGATTGCCATTCCTCCGTCTTGGACACGTCCACCTCCAAACCAATACGATCCGCACAGAACCGCAACAAGCACGAATTCAGCACACCGTCGACCGCGCAATGCTGTCGTCATGATGCCTGTCTCGCAATACACACTCAAACCAACAACACGAACTAGTCCTAGTACAGGAAATCCTTCGTGGACGGGTGCGAAAAGTTAGTTCAACATCCCAACCGGCTCGAGTTCGAGAACAAGACTACTGTACTGTACGAAGAGGTTGAGACGCGGCCACATGCTGTATCTGCATTGTATCAGGACCAGGACGTCCCAAAATCTCCTGCGACTGGTGTGGATCCATGCGAACATCTCGGGCGACATCTTCCACCCCAGGTCAATGAGCTCTGCTGTTGCGGGCGGACGCCTCGGGATCGTTCAGTGCTTTATGCACGTTTTGGTTGGCGCGTACTGGTAGGCACCCATTGGATCGTGCTCAGCATGGCATGCAACCAACAAGTTCGTCGCATGTCGTGACAGACTGTGCTTGAGCACACTTCGTTCGACCTCCAGAACACAACATTTGCTGGCTCCCGTTCATGCGCCTTTAATGACAACGTCACGACATTTTTAGTACGCCTTTAACGGCATACAGCGCCTTTACGACCGAAAAACGCCTTTAGAAGATAAAAATAGCTGACGGAGAGTGATGATGACGACGAAACATAACCGATAGCTTCCTCGTTCGACTTTAAATGATGTATTATAATTGTAGTATACATCTGCTCAAACCATTCGTCGTAAGCTTTCTCTCCGCGACAACCATTCTTGAGAAATACCAGCATTCTCAAAACCGCACAACAGCAACAACTTCTCGCTATACGCTCGCATGGACTCGAGAGGCGAAGACGCGCGCGACTCGTGCGCATGTGGCTGCACGAGCGGCGCAGAGCGCATGATGAACGACAACGAGGTGCAGCGGCTCTCCGCCCAAATGGTCTACGCGAGGATCCGAGAGCTCAACGTGCTGAAGAATCAGCTCCAGAAGCAGCTTCAGAGCGCTTGCAGAGCAGTCGCCATACAAGAGGACATGCTTGCGACCATCCAGCAGCAGCGCAGCCAGGCGTACGAGATCGCAGCGACGCACGGAGGCGACAGAGCATGGGTTAGTGGTCATGCTGTATCCCTGAACGCGTTGATGCAAGCGCTTGCAGGTCGAGTGCAATCCAACTGAGCAACGCAGAACAGCTTTGAATATTCACACGACTTGCTCAGTCTTAAAAGTACGTTGTGACTGGGGTGTGCGTCTTGCTGTCTGGGCGGGAGTGATGCTGCGTCGAGCGACACATAAGCATCCATAGCACGCGCAGCCGCAGCACTCGGATGTACTGCGGATCAACCACGTGCTGCTGGAACCGGTACGAGCGCCTCAAGTGCGAGTAGATTTGAGCCAGCACCATGACGCCGCAACACGTCCCGTCCTTTTGCTGCGGTTGCAGGATCCACTTCTCGATCACCACAGGAAAGGCACGCTTGTCGCCGCGGTCATTGTGTCATCGACTAAGGAACGGCTCGAGGTTGGAGGTCCAGACGTCTTGCAGCATCGGGTGGTATCGCGGCCGGCACAGTGGTTCGTAGAAGGAGACATTCGGTTGCCCTTTGACGGACTGATCCATGGTGACGACGTCCCGGTGGATGGTGTCCAGGTGAACTGGATGGACGACGACGCGCACGCTCGAGAGCACCACAGGTGGGCTTGGCGGTGTGCTGATGTGGAACGCGAGCGAGCTGACGAAGCGTGCATCCCCAACGGAGTCGCACATCTGGTGGCACACAAAGTGAATCGCGGCATCGTTGACCATGGCGTCACGTGCAACATACCCAACCACCTCTTCAAAGTTGGCAGCGTAGCCGCTTGTTGGAACCGTGAGCTTCGTTCACATTGCCGCGCTGCAGAACTTGGACAGCGCCTCCTTCGCCAAGCGTGTGTGCCCAGCGCCGATGATTTGTTTCGATTCCGCCCACGTACTGGAACACCCACTCTCACCCGCGAACAACTCCGGCGTGCTCTCGGACACTTGGGCACACCAGCCCGCAAGTCCCAGCCACTCCATGTCGTCCTCCCACCGCTTCACAGTACGCTTGCAGACGTAGAAGTGGCTCATGTTGTGGACGTAGTAGCTGTAGGAAACAAGCGCAAGCATCCACAGCCACAACACTGTCAGCACCAAAAGCGACTTTACGACTTGAGAGCTTGTGCTCGCCTGGAGAATGACCACAGCTCGGGCGCGGTCGAAGCGGTGATCTCGCCCTCCCTCGTAAGATCGGTGAGCGGCACGCTCTCGTTTGAGTTGAAGTAGCTGGAGGGCTACGCCTGCCCTTCTCTTGCTCTATTGCCGCTTCGAGCTTTGTGAGTAGGTGGATCGGCACCACAGTGTAGATGTAGTCGGCTCTCGTGACGATCTCGTGACGGCAGGTTGGCTTTCGTGCCTCGATGAACTTGTCGTCCATGATCACAAGGTACATCGCTAGCACGTCCTTCACGGCCTTGAGGTTGGGCAAGCGAAGAGCCCACGGAATAAAGTCCGGGAGCTTGACCGGCTGCTCAGCAGGATACTCCACGATGGCAAGCTTTAACAGCGGCTTGCTCCAACCCTCCTTCTTCTTCTGGCGAACTGTCGGCGACTGCTTTGGCGACGGAAGATGAAGCACTTGCACCCCTCGCTTGACAGCGTCACCAGCGAGTTGTTTCGTGGGGCTTTGTGATACCGTGTCTGACATCACATCCTTGGGGTCGTCATCAAAGCACCAGATTCAGGTTTTACATTCTGCGGGGGGTGGTACAGCCGACTCAGGCAGCTGGACGCCCTTCTTCGCCCCCCCCCCCTCTTGCTCGAACAGAAGCACTTGAGACGCCTCAGAGAGCTCCAAGTCAAGGAAGTCGACCTGCGAGGCGGGGAAGTAGCTGTCAAAGACCCCATCGCTGTGCTCGTGAAGCCACGCCCCGCTGACCGCATCGAGTGTCCGGAAGGTGTCGACCGGGTCCATGACGCTCTCCAAGTCGGTGTCGTCCTGGGTTGTAGGTTCACTTCTCTCCCCGTGCGCTGAGCCCGCTCCAGGTGCTCCGAGGCTTGTAAGTGCGTTCGTGACAACCTCCTTCCACGATGCCAACTGCTGATAGTACTGGACCGACGACAGCTGCGACAGTCGGTCCAGCAGCGGCTCGAAGACAGCTATCGCGTAGGTGTACTTGATGCCAGCACGACAACGTTCGCCTGCTCCGCTCGCTTGAGCCGCACGTACGCAATCCGCTTCGGCCGGAGTGGCTGTGACAAGCTCGCGGCCGGCGTGCCTGGAGCGACTTTATCACCATCTACTGGGACTTTATCACCGCGATCTGCTGCGACTTTATCGTCGGACTCTTCGAGCGCTGGTAGCCTCGACGCACGCATGATCGGCACGATGTTCGCGATGCACTCATCAAGCGGCTGCAGTAAGCCGTTCGCTGCATGCATGCACCACCGTTCTCGGAGCACACTGGTCGGCATCTCGCGAAACCCATGCCCTTGATGCGTGACTTGCATTAGACGCATGCACGGGAGCTCGATGGTGCGAAAGAAGTGGCAAGAGCACGACCACGACGAGCCGTCGCAGTCCACAACTGATCCCGCTGCTCGTAGCTCTCAGCACGAGCCCTTGGTCGACGCGCATGACGTCGATTTCGAAGCCACGACGAACCAATTCATTTGGCTCTCCACCACCTTCAACGCGAAGTCGCTCAGGTCGCCGACAATACCGCGCAGGGAGGGAGAGACGACCTTCAGTCGCCGCGAAGTTGTCGCGTGCTGATACACCGAGGACACCACTTGGCGAAGGATCGACGACTGATGCGTCGGTATCCCGCCGACACACTTGTCCATCCGAGTCTTCTTTCCGAGCAGCTTCTTCAGCTGGTTCCAGTGGCTCTCGATACGGTTCGACGTAGTATTGCTTGCCGTGAAGTACCGTCCGCGTGCGAAGTTGGCCCACATGTCCGCGCAGGGCTTCCAGTTTTGCCGAAGTAGTCCAGCACACTGGCAGCCTTCTTGCACACGATGGCGAACTACTTGTACTTCTTCTCAAAGTCCTCTGCCGTTGTACTGCACAGTGCATTTCAGTCCACAGAAGTAAGTAGTTGCCCAGCAACAGGCATACCACCGTTTGCAAGCCATATGCGCACCAGTACATCATCTGCATAAGCGATGTCTCGATTTGCTCTCTGTCCGCTACGCGTAGGTTGTACTTCGGCTTGGGAAGCAGCTTCAGCCAGTATGTCAGCGTGTGGAACTGACACAAGAGAACCTTGGCTCTGGAAAGCTGCGTTCGAGGACTCGCCATTCAACGAGATCTTTGTCTATGACCATCGCCTTGGTTGCTGTCCACGCTGGATTAGTAGACTTGAAAAAGTTGAGCAGGTGCCGCATTGTCCCTACCTTCTCGTTCGGCGCGATGAAGTCCACGATCGGTACGCCTCGGCCGGTCAGTGCGGTTGCAATTGAGCTGCCTATCAAACGCACGCACGGAGCAACAAGCAGTCGGTATCAGAAGTGCAAACGCGTAGTCGCGACAGGGAGCTCCACTCGCCGATATGATAGCCCAAAGTTGTTTGTCCTGCGAGTCCAGTCCATGGCAAGCGTCTGGCCCACGTCTTGAACATCGCGTTTTGAGCGGACGTCTGCGCTGCGATCGCGCATGTAACGTCGAACTGGTCTTGCAACAGCATCATATCTGTCTCGTCCACTTTTGAGAGAGCTTGTAGCATGTCGTTCAGTTTCTTCTCCGCGCTCCCACCACCCAGCATCCGACGCAGCAGGTCGCGGACTTGTTGCGAAGTGACGCTGCAGCCTGCAGAACAAACGATGTTGTCACGCTTTGGTTGCCATCTCACACGGCCGCACCGAGCAGCAACGCGCCCATCTCGTCGACAACGTATAGCGCGATCTTCTTCAAAGTAACGTTGACGTCTGCCATTGCGGTCACTGCGTCCATGACCTTCGGCTCCTCGACGAGAGTCTTCGTCGGCAGCGAGTTCGCACCACCGCCCTTTGTTGTATGCTTGTGGGTTCGCGTCTGTAAACATGCATCAGCGGGTCAGGCCTACTCAAGACATCTACGCAGCGATACAACACGTACTCATCTCGCTCTCGAGGATGTGCCATCGTGTGCCGGCTTCAGCAGTGTTGGTGGCACGAGCAGTGATACGGGCGTTGCAGCCGATGTATCAAACCACATGTTGGCGCTTACCTTGACCACGCGGCCGGTTGAGCACACTGTGCGTGCATCGCAGTGACTTGAAGCTCCACTGGAACTCGAGTGGAATGGTGTCTCCCTTTCGCTTTCTGTCGAAATGCACACAACAGTGAGTTTACTGCAACTTTATTACCGAGCTGCGCCTTTAATAGCAGCAGCGTCTTTACGACAGATGATCGCCGTACATACCGGTTGAACGTCTCAGACGACTCCGAGTCTCCAATTCGGAAAAGGAGGTTGTGTTCAGCGTAGTATTCACCAAACGCTCGCTCCAACGCGTGCCACGACTTGAATTCCTGTTGATGCATCTCAGCCACGGCATTGTCGTCGTCTTTCGATCTCACACGCTCGATTTCCGTGTGGGTGTCCCACGGCTTGCTCACCAGACGGCGTGGGATGCGGTCGTTGCCTCCAGCGCGCAGTGCGGTGCTCTCCTCTTCGCTCGACTCGACATCGCTGTCACTTGCTCTCTCCGGCTGTCGCATAACTGCATCACCACTGTTAGTATCGCGTTTGCTCATTGATGCCTAAGCGGTCCATTCGGTACATACCAACGTCGACTCGTTTCCGTTTGGTCAGTCCGTGTGTATCACCTATGATCGCGTCCATCTTCAGCCGCCGCTTGGGATTACATCGTCTCGTTAACACTGGTCACCCGCGTTGACATTCACAAGCAGATGTTAGCCCAAACACTTCAGATGCATGCCAGTAGCGCAGACAGCAGAAAAGCCATACCGTGGTCGTCTGTGTCCTCGAAATCGCTGTCACTACCCTAGTCCACGATCGGCACTCACTTGCCCCGCTCTATCACTCTTGATTTCGGGCTTCTCGAACGCTGCTGCAGGCGCGCGAGCAAAGCAAAGCCAGCCGGCGCTGCTTCAATAACAAACAGGCGAAAAAAGAGCCGAAAAATTGAGCATTTCAGGCAGCGATGCCGGAGCGTTTTACGCACACAAATCGTACACCAAGCCATACGCACGCATCGTCAGGTTGCCAAGCGCCAATTCGTTCGTCCGCCAACACGTCTGACCGTACACACACCCACGTGCAGACACACGCACACGTGTCGGCAAATGGCATCGCACAAACGCCAGAGCATAGGTCACACCCACACACCTATTTCGCCGCGTGTCCCTTCGAGGCGTCCCGCTAGACCCCCCCCCCCCCCCCCCCCCCCCCCCCCCCC
>SMMQ01002516.1:13256-28170 GCA_008271595.1 [Pythium] brassicae (nom. inval.)
CGAGCGTCTCGAGCCGCGAGGTGAACGACAAGGACCAAAAGCTCTTCGAGCAGCTGCAGGCACGCATCCGCAAGATGGAGAACCTCAAGCTCGAGTCGGCGCGGATCCAGGCCAAGCAGAACCAGCTCCCGGGGCTCTCGGCCGGCCAGGAGGCGACGCTCGCGCGCAACGAGCAGCGCGTGCAGGCGCTGCGCAAGGACATCGCGGAGCTCGAAGGCCGCATCCACGCGAAGAACGCCCAGCGCGCGAAGACCGCGAGCGACGCGGCGGGGCGCGATGGCCGCCAGCCGCAGCCGGCGCGCGCGGCGGACGCGGCGTACGGCTACGAGAGCGACGACGACGACTTCTACGACCGCACGGCGTCGAACCAGCGCAAGCAGCAGGCGCGCAGGCATCAGGAGCTTGGAGGAGGCGGTGGCGGCGCGTCGGCGACAGCAGCAGCCGACAAGGGCCCACCGCAGGCGACAGCGGCCAGTGGCGGCGCGCTGACTGCCGCGTCGATCCAGGCGGCGATCCGGACGCTCGAGAGCGAGTTGCTGGGGCTCGTGCGCGAGCAGGAAGCCGCCCAGGCACAGCAGCCGACGCAGCAGGAGGCGGGAGGAGACGTGGACTCACTGGACGCGTTCATGGCGTCGACGACGCAGGCGCTGCACGCGACGCAGCTCGCGGCGGTCACGAGCCGGAGGCAGGCGGTCGAGGCGGAGCTCCGGCGCCAGCAGCAGCTGCTCGCGATCGCGACGCCGGCGTTGGCGCGCGTCTCGACGCCGATGCACCTGGAAGTCGCATCGACCACGAAGCAGCAGCAGTCAGGAGCTGTCGTGTCAACTGCTGCCGGCAAGACAGACGGCAGGACAGGTGATACGGTAGATGACACGCCAGACGACACGTCGCTCTCAGTTGCAGCGCCTGCGAAGCGACCTGCCGAGTCACCGACCAGCGCAGCAGCAGAGCCCCAGCGCGTGACAGACACGGCGTCGGCCTCGTCGGCGGCAAAGAAGCGGCGGGTGGTCGGCCCGGCATTTAGTCCGTCGAGCGCGACGATGAGAAGCCGCAAGCGCACTGCTGCTGCTGCTGCGTCTGTCGGCACGGCGACGCCGACAGTCGAAGGCGAGTCGAGCGTCCTGGAAGGCGGTGAGCGTGTGTGGGTGCCGCCTGCGGGACAAACCGGCGACGGGCGAACGACGCTGAACGACAAGTTCGGCTACTAGCGCAGCGACAAGGGAGAGTGAGTGAAGAGTTTAGCTGGCGCAAGTGATCGATAGAGTTACAAGGGGGTGGAAGGCGTCCTGTGTGTGCTGGAGAGTGTGGTGGTGGCTCAGACGACGCCCGACGCCGAGTTCCGGAGCGAGTTGGAGCGGTGGTACGAGCGCACGGACTGCACGCTACTGGGGCGGAGCGCGCGGTCGCGGTCGCCGATGCCGTGGGCCTCCAGCCGCTCCTCGTCCTGCTGCGCCGCCATGTTGTTGAAGATGTGCTCGAGCGACGTCTCGCTCACGCCGTACTCGTTCACGTGCAGGCGCGCGCGGTTGGCTTCGAGCCGCCCAAAGACCGCGTGCGGTCGCAGCGCCGCGTGCTTGGGCACCTGGAAGCGCAGGTGCTCGCCCTGGTGCTCCACGAGCGCGCTGCCCGGGAACTCGGCGCGGAAGAACGCCTCGAGCGCGTCGCTCCGGTCCGCCGTGAGCCACCAGGACGCGAACACGTCGGTCGGGACCGCGCCCGCGGCCTCGAGGAAGCCGCCGAGTACCCAGCCGTCGCCGTCGCCGTTCAGGATGCGCTGCCCGCGCGTCGCGGCCCCGAGCGTCGCGCACACGCCCATGAGACTGTCGCGCGGGATGCTTGGTGTTGTTGGTGTCGTTGGTGTCGTTGCGTGCTGGCGACCGGCACCAGCGGCGCTAGATGCAGCAGCCGTGAGGAAGCGCTCGATGTCCCCACACAACTGCGCGACGGCCCGCGGCTCGGGTTCGCGCACCGTGACCTCGACCGTGTACCCGCGGCCGAACTTGTGCTTGAGGTGCGCGACGCTGCCGAGGCACTGAAGGCGGCCGCTCACGAGGATGCCGACGCGCGTGCAGAGCGCCTCGCACTCCTCCATGCTGTGCGTCGTGAGCACGACGCTCGCCTCGGCGCGCGCGCACACGCCGGCGATGACGTCCCACATCTTGCGCCGTGCGCTCGGGTCCACGCCGGTCGACGGCTCGTCGAGCAAGACGATGCGCGGCGCGCCCATGAGCGCGATCGCGGTCGAGACCTTGCGCTTGTTGCCGCCGCTGAGCCCGCGCGTGAGCTTGTCGCGGTACTCGCCGAGCCCGACCTCGCTCATCTTTTCGGCCACCGCGAGCGGCACGAGCGCGGCCGGGACGCCCTTGAGCCGCGCGTAGAGCTCGAGCTGCTCACGCACCGTGAGCAAGTCGTGGAGCGCGTCGAACTGCGGGCAGTAGCCGAGCACGGTGCGCGCCTTGTCGCGGTGGCGCGCGAGGTCAAAGCCCCCGAGCGAGACGAAGCCGCTCGACGGCCCGAGCTGGCCCGTGAGCACTTTCATCGTCGTCGACTTGCCGGCGCCGTTGATGCCTAAGTACCCAAAGCACTCGCCCTTGGGGATGGCGAGGCAGAGGTCGTCCAGCGCCACTTTGCCGCCTTTGTTGCCGTACTGCTGCCGCAGGTTGCGGATGACGATGTTGTCGGCGGTTGTCGGCCCCGTGCGCTCCACTTTCTGTCGCTCGCGCTGCACGTCGTCGTCCTCTCCCCGTGAGGCGCTTGTCCTTGTCGTCGCCGTCGCGCCGCCGCGCCACACAATGTCCCGGTTCTCGAGCACGAACACGAGCAGCGTGAAGAGCAGCGCCTCGACGACGCAGTAGAGCACGGGCGCGCCGGCGACGTCGAGGTCGAACACGCCGCGGGAGCAGCAGCCGGCGACGTTGCGGTCCCAGCACGAGACGCAGCTCGCGTCCTGGCCGAGGCCCTCGAAGAGCCCAAAGAACGACGGCGGCAGCGCGTCGCCAGCTGTCCCCGACGTGGACCCGAAGAGCGCGTCGCGGCTGAGCTTGCGCGACGCGATCTCGTAGAGGCCGTTCGTGAGGCCGTAGCCCGGGAAGAGCAGGAAGAGCCAGCGGAGGTAGTTCCGGTCGAGCGCTGCGAGCGTGAGCCCGCCGGCCGCGAGCTCAAAGTCGATGAGGCGGCAGAGGAACGAGAGGATGCTGAGCAGCCCGCCGGTCGCGAGCGCGAACACGAGCAGCGACGTCTGCGCCACCGCGTGCTTCTCAAAGCGGAACGAGAAGAGGTACGCGAGCGGCACGACCGCGAGCGCGTGGGAGCCCACGAGCGCCGCGACGCCCAGCACCTCGGTGCCGCCCGCCAGCGCGCGGTTCGAGAGCGGCACGAGCGCGATCGCGGCCGCGACCGGCACGAGCGTGAGCGCGAGGTCGTGCGTCCAGTTCGCGAGCCAGTAGGCCGAGACGTCGGCGCCGCAGATGAGCTGCAGCGCCTTGGCGTTCTGCAGCGGGCTCTTCTCGCGCACGATGAACGCCACGATGGCTGCCGGCACGAACGCGAACGCGAGCATCGCGACAACCGCCACTAGGAAGCCGTTAAGCGTCACCTGCAGCTTCGCGCCGTCGCTCTCGAGGCACTGGCTGTTGTAGCACGGCGTCACGGGCCGCAACGGGTTCGTCACGCGGCGATCACACGTGTTGCACGCGTAATAAGGCGACACTGGGTCGCGCTTGTTGCAGCACGCGGTGGCGTCGCAGTCGATGACGCCGAGCGCGCAGTAGTCGAACGAGCGCGTGAGGCACCGCTGCTGCGCCGGCGCCTCGAACGCCACCATCGTGAAGTTGGCCGCCGTGCAGTTCGCCTGCTCGGCGACCGTCGCGAGCGTCGACGTGTAGTCGTTCGGGAGGAAGTTGGCGACGTCGATCTCCGGGAGCAGCACGAGGATGACGAGGAAGAGCAGCGGGATCGCGACCGCGTTCGTGAGGCTCTTGCGGTCGCGCTTGGTGATCCGGAGCCGCTTGAGCAGCAGCGCCGCGTATTGCGTCCAGAACCCGGGCGAGTACGTGGCGGTCGACGTGATCGCGTCGGTGGTCGGCCGCGAGTGGCCCGACGTTGTCGCTGACGTCTGACGCCGCTGGCCAACACTGTCGACGTCCGCGACGGCGCCGTCCTCGCGGTCCCGCGCGATGCGCAGGAACACCTCCTCGAGCGTCGTCACAGAGATGCCGTACTGCACGACGCCGAGCGGCCGCAGCTGCTCGTCGAGCGCCTGCAACATGCCCGGGAACGCGCCCGAGGACGCCGCTGGGAGCTGGAGCACGGCCTCCGAGCCAAAGTTGCTCAGGCACCGCGCGTCCGGCACGAACCGGCGCAGGAAGGCGCACACAGCATCGACGTCGCAGAGCGGTGCCTTGATGAGCGTGAGGTTGTAGCCGGCGCCGTAGCGGGTCTTGAGGAAGAGCGAGGTGCCGGCGCAGCAGAGCTCGCCGTCCGCCATGATCGCGATGCGGTCGCCGAGAATGTCGGCCTCGTCCATGAAGTGCGTCGTGAGCACGATCACGCGGTCCTCACGCTTGCGCTGGAGCAGGTTCCACGTGAAGCGCCGCGAGTACGGGTCCATCCCGGACGTCGGCTCGTCCAGGAACACGAGCTTGCTGTCGCCGATGAACGCGAGCGCGACGCTGAGCTTGCGCTTCTGGCCGCCTGAGAGGTCCCGCGCGCGCGTCTTGCGCTTCTCCGTGAGCCCGACGTCGCGGATCATCGCCTCGATCTCTTCCTCGAGCTTGAACGGCGACACGTGCTTCATCGTGCCGAAGAGCCGGAGGTGTTCGACCACCGTGAGCTCGTTCAGCAGCACATCGTGCTGCGGGCAGATGCCCATGACCTGCCGCAGCTCGTGGAACTCGTGCTGGAGCGAGCGCCCAAAGAGCGTCGCGTCGCCCGCGGTCGGCGGGATGAGCCCCGTGAGCATCGAGATCGTCGTCGTCTTGCCGGCGCCGTTGTGCCCGAGCAGCGCCGTGATGTGGCCCGAGTACAGGGTGAGGTCGAGGCTGTTGACCGCGACCTTGTCCGCGTCGCCGTCATCACCCGGGAAGACCTTGCGGAGCCCGCGGATCTGGAGGCACGTGCCTTTCTTCTCCTGGAGCGCGAGCGCCTGGCTCACGGGCTCGACGCTGTTCTTGTCGCGCGGCTCCTTCAGGAGCACCATGGAGCCGTCGCTCGAGACCTGGTGCTGCAGCTGCAGCCCAAACGCGTCGGGCGCCGACGCGTACGGGCTGTTCGTGCGCGGCGACTGCGCGTCGCTGCGCGGCGAGAGTACGAGGAACGAGTCGGACGCGGTGCGACGCCGACTCCCCTGGGGCGATGTCCAGTGCGCGCGCGAGAAGAGAAAGTGCCAGGGCTTGCGCACGCCGTACTGCTGCGGCAGCACCTGCTCGAGGTACCATCCGAGCGCGAAGAGCACGCAGGCGTCGAGCACGAGGAACCAGCTCATCGCGGCCGCGGTCGGCACCGTGATCGGCCGCTGCACAGTCGCGATTGAGTACGCAAGGCCCGAGCCGAGCTGTGCGCGCCGGAGCAGGTCGTCAACCGCGAGCGCGAACGCGGTCGGCGGCGAGAGCGCGGCCGCGTACTTGGTCGCGTTCGCCTTGGACTGCACCTCGAAGAACGGGAAGAAGAGCACGAGCCAGAGCAGCACGGACGCGACGGACGCGGTGCGCGACTTGTTAAAGAACGGCGCGACAAAGTAGCTGAAGGCCGCGATCGCGAGGCTTAGCGCCCAGAAGAGGAACACGAGCGTCGCGAACTCGGCGGTCGGGAACACGCGGCCGAACTTGAGCTCCGCAGCGACCGCGAACGCGAGCGGCGTCGCGAGCACGGCGCTCGTGACGAGCCACGAGCAGAGCAGCGTGGCGTCCGAGAGGCCCATGATCTTCATCACCTCGCGCACGCGCGTCTCCTTCTCGATCACCATCGTCGTCGTCGTCGTCGACACGAACTTGACGTAGCTGATGAGCAGGAACATGCCGATCACGGTCTGCCCGGTCGAGTAGAACGTCGCCATCGTCTCGGTCGGCGCGCCGATCTCGCTCTCGTCGAGCGCCGCGAGCCCCGTGCAGAAGATGCGGCCGCCTGCGAGGCTCGCGGCCTCTGCGTTCGCGGCCGCGTCGTCGTCCCCATTGCTCCTGCTGCTGCTGCTGTTGCCGCTGATCCCGTCCCCAAAGATCGCGTCGAGGTTCGCGATAAACACGAGCCCCGTGACGAGCAGCACGGGCAGGAACTGCTCGATGACAAATGCCACGGGCCGGCGCCGGCGGATCACGAGGTTCTTCCACACGAGGTTCGTCACTTGGCGCCACGCGGCGATCGCCGCCTTGCCCCGCGAGAGCGTCGCGACCGCGAAGCGCGACTCGAGGGCGCCGCTAGCGCTAGTGGCGCCCAGGTGCTTGCGCGCAAACACGCGCGAGAGCACTGTGAGCACGACGAGGACGAGCGCGACGAGCACGCAGGCGACGATGAGCCCGACGTTCTCGGCCGAGACGCCGCACTGCTTGTCGAGCGCAAAGCCCTGCTCGATCACCGACTTGCAGTAGCTCAGCGACGCGACGCGCGTGTCGCACGCGCTCACGCGGCTCGCGGCCGCGCAGCAGGACGCCGACGCCGACATCCGCGCCGCCGTGCACATGAGGTTGCACGTGCCGGCGTTCGCGGCGCTCGTGATGTTTCCGGCGCGCACGAGCTGCCCGACGATCGCGCTGGCGGCGGTCGAGTCGGAGGCTGCGAGCGCGCGGCGCTCGACCTCGAACATGCCCGAGTTCATGAGGCACAAGGCGTAGTCGAGGTCGTTCGCCACGATGCTCGTGAGGCACTGCGAGAGCAGCAGCGACGAGCTGCCGGTATCCGAGCCGGAGGAAGACGAGGACATGGCTGCTCAGGACGCGCGCCGGCCGCTCCCTCGAGCGCGTCTATAGAGGAAGAGGGTACTGCTGCTGACCTGGAAAGGATGCAGCGTGCACGTGCGTGTCGCCTGTTAATGCAAGAGCTGGCGACTTGGAAAGTGAGACCAAGTTTGGCTGAACTTGAGTTGGGAGGCTAGTAATACGAAAGGAAAGGGTACTTTGCTCGAGATCTTGGAGTTTGTATGCAGCTTTTTTTATCGGTTGGGTGCACAGGTAAACATTTATATTTAGAGCTGGTTCCTTCTCACTTGGATTTGGTATTGGAGTGTGACACAAAGAATAGGCAAAGCACTTGGGATTTGTATGTGGGACACAAAAAACAAAAATGATTGCTCTAAAAATAAATAGCCAATTGAAATCAAGATGACTGAATCAAGTAAAATGTCCTTCTGAAACGACGGCTTTTCGAGGTGGACACTCCAGATCTGAAGCACTGGGCAATGCACAACTAGAGAACTTTTGCTGTCGATCTCTCCCATCAGCTTCAACGAGAAAAGCGCTGGTTGACGAGAGAAGTTCGCACCTTTGATTACGGACGCTTGAATCGCCACCGGATCGAGCTGGACGGTTAGCGGCCATCCGCTGGGCTCCAGCATCGTCCAACACAAGCGTCACCTGAGATAATCTTGCTCTGGTCACCTCGCATGCAGTGACTGGAACTTGTGGAACTGGTGTAGTTTGATTCTGGAACTTAGGAGAAAAGACCCCGTCTTGCACAGAACAGAAGCTTATCGAAGTCCCGACCTCCACCACACCACCATCGCGGTTGCACGCTCAGTACGCCCCTCGCTCAGGTGCTCGAGTAACCACTGAAGCCTTCGAACCGAGTTGGGTTTGTCCATGTGACAGTCGTACAGCCCTTCGATCAATGCTTGTTCAGCCAGTTGACCAAGTGTAGATGGCTGGTGTGCGCAGCTCTGACCATCGCTTCGGTCGCGCACCCATTCGGCCTGATGCTCATGCGGTAACGATGTCGAGGTCACCTTGACTCGAGATGCCCTTGTGCAGCCACCTGATTTTCCGTTTGAGTCGTACAGCCCTCGATTAGTCTCTGGATGGCGTCGGGGTGGTTAGAACCAGCAGCTTCACCTTTCGAGCCCATCGTGCAGTCTTCCGTTCGATTCACGTGCAGTCACTGAATAATCTCGAGGTGGCTGCCCGAAACAGTGGAGTTCGTTGACCTCGGGTGGAAGATGTCGCCCGGGATGTTCGCATGGATCTACGCCAGCCGCGGGAGTTTTGGGACGTCCTGATACAACAGTGATACAGCATGTTACCGTGTCTCAACCTCTTCGAAGCCTTGTCTTCGAACTCAAGCCGAGAACTCTTGCTGTCAACCTCCTTCAACAGCTTGCAAGAGAACAGAGCTGCATGACAAGAGAAGTCGCTGCCTTCATTCACGAATGCTCGACCAGCCACCAGACTCGAACTTAATGAGCATCGGCCAGTCGCCCAGCTCCGGCATCAATGACGGACGACTCCTCCAGACAAATTCGTGCTCTGGCCACCTCACGCGCATCCACTGGAAGACCTCGAATCGCTAACTCAGATCGACGAGCAAACCTGGAGACGCTGGCAATGGGCACAGCCCTTCTCATTCAGGAACAAAAGATTCGCAAAGTTCCCAAGGTGCACCGCCATCGCGGTCGCAATTCTTGTGCAACCTTCGGTTCGGTGTTTGTGCAGCCACTGAAGCACTTGAAGCGAGTCGGTCTCGTCCATCGCGTCCGTCGTGCAGCCTTCGGTGCGATACTCGTGCAGCCACTTGACCATTTGCAGGTGGCCTTGCTTCGCAACTTGGTTCATCACTATGGCCGAGCTCATTTTCATGAAAGAGCACCCGTCATTTGAATCAAAGTCAAGAAAAGTTCTTTTTGGCTCCTAAAATCGGGCTCGTTTCACCCTTGATCCACGCCTGAAACGAAGTTTTTGCCCGCGAACCACTGTCCTGGCTGTGTGGACTTCTCGCTGATCCGCCCGAAATCGAAACTGGAAGTACAGTGGTTCGCGCCCAAAACTTTACAATTTGTGATCCAAAGTTGCTCAACTTCGTTTTCAGTTGGGCACCGCCTTGCAGCAACTCAACTGATTCGCGATCTTCGCGCCGTGATTGGCTAAAAGGGCTCCAGGAAACCATTCGAAAGACCACAACTCACATCGCTTCCCAATCGAAGACATCTCGATCGGCATAGGTGAGCACACTTGAACGAGTGGCAAGTCTTGCTCGTGCTTGTCGTGCAGCAGCGGTACGTGTCGGCGGTTTGTACGCGGGTGTAGTCATGTGAATCATCGGATCTCACGTCGCATGCTCTACTGCCATTCAGTGTCGAAGTCGCAGCTGCAGACGAGCGCTTAGCAAGCGCGCAGCCTTCTCCACCGTCGTCGAGCGTTGGAACCGGTTGCTGCGCCGCTGGAAAGGCTCCACCGCAGTAGTTGCTGCCGTCGGGAAACGCTGCTGTCCGTTGGCGCTGTCGCTGCCTCTGAGCCGCCGCCGTCGTCAACGCCCGCTCCCAGTTGCTGCGTGCTGCCGCCGCCGTCCACCCAACCCGCTGCCGCCGTCGAGCGCCGCAGCTTTTTGCTACGCCCGCGCCGTCAAGCTCTGCCGCCGTACGTCAGAGCTGCTGTCGTTGTCGAGCGCCGCTACCTGTGGCCACGTTATTGGTGTCCCTCGCCCCGACAAGCACACCACAAGCCTCTACGTTCGCGCGATCCGACGATGCCGTTTCCCGCAGCTGTCGAAGAGGCTATCGTGGCGTTCAATCCGAGCGGATCTCCGTTCACTCTCGTGCCGAAGGAGCCGAGCAAGCGCTCCATCATCTTCTCCTGGGGCGTCCGAGTCAAGCACACGGACCGAGAGGACCCAGAGTTAATCTGCCTGGCGTCCCAGCCGTGCCGAGACACATGGACGCGGTTCAAGCTTCATGGTGAGAACACCTCGAATGCCACGCGGCATCTGAGCGATGTCCACAACATCACGTCGTCCAAGACTGACGCGGAGCAGATTCGAAAGCGGACGCGGGCGGAGTAGGTCGAAGCGCTCCAAATCAGCCCGCTGAACACAAAGGACAAGGCGCGGCTTCACTTTCTGCTCTACACGCGGCAGATTGTGCTGGACAACCTGCCATTCCGCATGGGCGAGTACGATGATGCGAAGATCATCAGGGACATCATCGTGAAGGATGAGTTCCGCGCGACAATCAACCGTGCAACGGTCAGCCACTCGATCATGGAACTGTATGCGTTGGCGAAGAAGGAGGACGTGCGGTATATCAAGCAAAGCAAGGTCGACGGAGCAAGGACGTTCACGACTGTGGCAGACTTCTTGTCGTGCGGCGTCCCAGCCGCCAAGTACCTCGGCCTTCGACTCTACTTCATCGATCACAACTGGAACATGAGGTCGCAGTTGCTTGGCGCCAGGCGCTTCAATCCAGACCACGGCGAGCATCGACCGGTATCCACCGGCCGTTCAAATGCTGGATCGAGTTCCTCTTGGCAGACTTCGGCTTGACGCAGTCGAACCTGTTCGGTGCGTTGAGCAACGCCGGATCTGACGTCTGGCGGATGATGACAGACGGGGCCGGGCTCGAGTGGTAGTGGTGCCTTGTGCCCTTGACAAACACCATGCACGCGCTTGGCATCGAACCGAGGGCCATTTCACAGAACAAGACGATGACAGATCTCATTCGCGACATCTGCGTCGCAGTGCGGGTGGTGTGAGGCGTCGAGGTGGCGGGGGAGCTGTTTGAAGCACTCTGCGAGCTCGAAGGGAAGGACGAGAAAGTGAAGCTCCTCACGTTCCAGGTGCACTGCTTCCTGGGTATGACGAGAGTGGTGGAGCGCATTATCGACAAGCGGGGCACGTTGCAGAAGAGGTACTCGCAGCGATACAGCGAAGCCGATCGCACTCGTGCCGAGTCGTTCCCTCTTGAAGGCAAGCTCGATCTACTGATCCAGCTGCTGTCCCTGCTTCGACCGATCACAGAGGTGAACAGCAAGTCGCAGGCAGAGGTGCCGACGCAAGTGTAGACACTGCTCTCGCTCTACCATCTGCGAATGACCGCCCTGAACTCGCGACTCCCGCTCAAGAACTACAGGTCCACCCGCGACAGCAGCATGGAGTTTGCAGTGGCTGACCTCGACGAGATCGTCGCCGAATCGAGAGCGAAGCTGGCGGCAGCCCTCGACACCCGCTTCTTCTGCAGGTACATGGATACTGCGCAACGTCTGAAGGGCTCATTCGTGTTCGAAGCGCAGCTGTTCCTGCAGCCACAATTCAAGAATTTCGATGTCACGCTAGCGAGGGCCGTCAAGTTCAGCTGCGCGCAGTGAGTGATGTCATCGGAGGCGAGCAACAGGGCACTGCAACAAGTAGAGCGCAGGTATCTCGACAAAGTACGAAGCCTGATGACGAAGATGGCGGAAGCTGACACGACCACTGCCTCCGCCAACACGTCGTCTGCAGGCGAGAACGAGAGCGGTTTCTCTGGTGACATCGTCATCTTCTTCGGCGGAGGTGTCGACGCTCCAAATTATGTGAACTTCAGTGAGAGGCGGGCCGAGGAGAAGCTACAGCGTCGGATCTCGGAGCCGTGCGTCGTCGTCGGCAATGTGAACAAGTTCTGGCAGAACCAAGCTGAGACGAACAACTACCAGATCCTACCCCAAGTGGTCAACGTCTACTTCGGCCTGCCGACCTCGTTGGCGCAAATTGAGCGTGGCTTTGGTCAATGGGGGTGGATGGTGACCACGCACAGATCGAGTCTCAGTCCGGAACGAGTGGACAAGTGCGCGTTCCTCCGCGGGACCGCAGAGTTCATGGATCTGCGCCAGTGCGTGAAGCTCGAGACCTCGGAGGTAGAAGCACACGTTCCATCGAATGTTCTTGTAGGCGCTTTTGACGATGCAGAAGACGATTCTGACCACCAGATCTCCGAGGTGTTCTCTGAGACCTTGGACTTTGAAGAGGAGTCAAAGCAGGAAGTGTAGGTGGTCAATGCATAGCCATGTTCATATGAATGCATGCTCGCTTTCGCGTTGCTACATGTCGAACGAGGAGTTCATCGTGAGCTGAGCGCGACGGAGCCTGGTTTGGAAGTCTAATGGCAGCGCGCTCACTCGACTTGCCGCCGCGGCTCTCTCCCTCTCGCGCACACGTCTCTGCAAGTCCACCAGGTCTCGTTGCACCTTTGCGTCTTCAGCATCCTCATGCGATTGCTTCAGCTGCATGAGCACCGTCTCCATTATAGTTCTGGGCGTAGCTGCAATAACAGCACCGGCGTCCTGCACTGTCTTCACCTCGTTCGCATCCATCGATGCATGTGCTTGTTGCATGCGCGGCAGCAGGGTTGAAGCACGGACGTTCTCGACGGAACCGACTGCAGATGAAGGCTTCGTCGCGGCTGGCGCGCCAGCCGCTCCTGGAGCCAATGGTGCGTCGCCGACGGCGAGTGATCTCATCTTGACGTCTGTTCCTTCTGTGGCTGGTGCTGGCTGAGCGGTTGCTGCTTCGATGGTCAGTTCCTGCGGCTTGGCGACGACGAATGCCTGAAGGTGCTGCTCGAGCTCGCGCGCGTTCACCACGGAGAACCGCTTGTCAGCTTTGACAACTCGGGCGCCAATACTGCGTCTGGATTCCACGATGCGCTTCTCAAGTTTGGAGTAGAGATCTTGGACGAGCCCGGCGAACGTCGACACCTGTTCCTGGACATGCTGGACTGCTACGTCGTGAGCGCCGTTCGATTGCTCGAAGTCCTCGACTGTCGCACGGAGGGTCTTCTCAACACGCTCCCCATTCTGCGCCACAAGCTAGTTAGTCAACTGCACTGCAGCTTCCATTGCAGCCCTTGTAGTTGTCTTGACCACTGCACCGGCAACCCCCACGCAAAGTCGCTCCAATACCGTCGCCGCCAGCTGCTCTTGAACGCACTCCATCACCTTGGCAGTTGAGCGGACTACGATCCCGTCTGCTTCGGCGAGTACAGAGGCTTCGATATGCGTCGAGGTGCGGGACGCCAGTCTCCCCTCGATCGCTGTCAGCATTGTCGACACATCGACATGCTCTCCTTCGTCATTCGCTGTCAGCGCTGTTGTGCGTTTGCGAAGCGTGGAGAGGGCAAGCTCTGCCTCCTTGGCGAGCTCATCCACGATCGATGCCTTCGCCTTGACGAGCGACACCGAAGCTTGCTTGTTGAGCTGTTGGCGTAGCACGTCGGCTGACACCCACTCGCTCCGAGGCCGCCGCCTCTGCAGCGTGCTCGATGCAATCCCGAACAACTCGATCCAGCTCGGCCTCGATCTCAACCTTTAGGTTGGCCGCGCTCATCTCGCATACCTGCTGTGAGCTGGCTTTGCGTGCTGTCCAGCGCCGCCTGTAGTCGCTGCTCTGCTGACAGCTGCGACGAGACCTGAGCTTGCGCGTAGGCCTGGAAGAGGGCCATCACTTGCTCCTCATTCACCACTTGGCGATCCGTCAAGTGCAACCATGCTTCTAGTAGCATGTCGGCTTCTCTGCGGAACTGGCCCACCGCCGACCGGACACCTGCAGCCAGTCTTGCTGCGTTGGTGTTTACTGCCACCACATCCACGCTCGAGCCCCCAATACGTCGTGGACGATGATGTCCGTGCTCGGCGTTGAAGGGAGTTCGCTCATGTCAGCTCGCGCGGCGCTCGTGCATTTTTGAACGCGCACTTCGATCTTGATCCGCTCGTCGCCCTTCTGCTCCGCTTGCCGCGCTCTTGGGCCGTCTGTCAGAACGGCCGACGCACATACACTCCTTGCGCGCGCTCGGCGACCTTCCGCTTCTCTCGCCGCTCTCTTGAGCCGCCTGGCAGCGCGATCGGCGCTTCTTGATTTCTCGCCGCCTGTGCGCTTCTCTTGCCTCTGGCTTGAGCTGTCTGGAAGCGCGGCCGGTGTTCCTGAGCTTCTCGGCGCCCGTGAGCTTCTCTTGCCGCTCGCTTGAGCCGTCTCGAAGCACGACTGACGCTCCTCCACTTCTCGTGCTCTGCTCAGCTCTAGCTTTGGCGCTCGGGACCTCACTCTGGCGCCCAACCCTAATTTATGCCAATGAGCGCCGTTTTTGTTTTCAATCAATTACCAAGCTTTTAGAACTAAGTTACGTTGATTGGTTTGACGTGAAGCAAACCTTCTATGCCTTTAAGTACGATCCAAACGAACCACTGTACTGCGAGAAGCGACTTCTCGCAGTACAGTGGTGCTCACTTCGTTCGAGAATCATGAGTCGGAGTCACTTCGTTTCAGGCGTGCCTTGATCATAATGAAAACAGGTTGTATTTTTTAAAACGTGTATGTTGTGATTCATTTTTAAAAAAGAATCACAACATACACGTTTGCTGAAAGATATGAACTTTTGGCAAATGGGACTACAGTATCACAGCCGAAGTATCATTATGGTCATTTTGAGTTTTTTCGTTTGAGGCCTTCAAAGTCAGAGGAAAAATCCTTACATAAACACACAAATCCAAGAAAAACAAAAAACACATCTGTAAATTAATTTGTGATGTGTTAAACGCCTTTGAAAGTAGACACGGTTTAAATACCTTCCAGATGAGTTTAGAGGCTGGTTTAGGCATAATTTGAAAGAGCAAAATTTGTGTAGCATTACTACACCAAAATCTGACAATCCAAAATGTTGTACTTAACCGGGGTAATTTTTTCAAGGGACTCAATCTCAGTAACCAGAACCCGGATTCTTTCGAGCAGCGGTTCAATCGATAGCCAACATATAAAGTAAAGACAGCTCACACTTCTATCACTCACAGATGTGGAACAATTCGAGTTTTGGAACATCGACTTCAGGGACGGATTTTTGTTCACTAAAATCAAGTCAAAGTCAAAACTTTACAGTTCTCGAGCACAAGAACACAAGAAGGCGTCCCGATTTACAATTTCTATACATTATTGAGTTTTGCTTAAGAATATTTCCTTTTCTCCAATTTTTTCAAGTCAA
>SMMQ01002518.1:1211-11222 GCA_008271595.1 [Pythium] brassicae (nom. inval.)
CACAACCGTGGTTTGTACAGGGCAGCACCGCACCAATACATATGGTCTTAACCACTGATTGCAACGGGTTCAGAGACCCCTATGACATTATTGAAGAAACCGGCCACGTAGCGGGCGGCGCCGGGCTAGTCTATATATATATTGCCATGTCTGGTGTCTGATCTAGGGACGGTAACGCTCCATTTTTGCAAGTTCCAATAGTTTTTTCGGGACTGCAGCATACATACGCAGGGAAAACGTAATCATTTGGGTTCAAAACAGAACGGATGAAGTGTTCAGCTCGAATCAGANGTGCGAAGCAGCATGTTGGGAAACTGCATTCAGCGACCGTGCGCGAGAGCGCTGCGTGAGTGAAATACTGAACAACGGAGGACCCAGGAAGGTGCAAGTACTGTATGAGTGTGGGCGAGCGAGTGAGTGAGAGCATCGGTTGTGCGCGCCTGAGAGAGAGTTTGTTTGGGAGAGGTAGGTTTAAAAACATTTGAGAAAGAGAAAAGCTCGCTTTGAAAAAAGAGGAAATTTGAGGGTCTTATGGATACCTCCTGTGGATGCGTCTGATTTGGGATTCATTTGACAGCACAGATCAACAATTGCTGCTAAAATCAGTGTCGAAGTAAAACCAAAAACCATCACAAAGTGGCGGTATGCGCGACTTAAAGTGTTGAGAATAGACTTAAACTGAGTAAGAGTGAGTATGTGTGATGCTAAATGACGTATTGTATGAGGTGATAATCATCTGAGTGGAAGGCTAAACAAAAGTGAGTAATTTTTGGTCAGTGAGTTCTGACTCTTTTGCCTCCCATAATAGCCAGAGAAATGATTTGAAGCAAAAAGTGTCGATTTGCAAGCTTTAAAAAACCAGTAGGGAAAAAGCTTTGGGCGATTTTGCGTGTTAAATGCATGGAACAATGAAGTTCCAGCGAATCACCCATTCATAATTGCAATTATGAAGTGGGCGAGGCTGATTCTCCATCGAGTCGTGTAATGTAATCTCCCCATTATTCGCCACAAAGAGGGCGAACATGTGATCATTGCAGGCAGTCGAAACCCCACACAAATACACGCCGGGGGACTGGCAGACTTTTTTCAAGTCAATGTTGCCAGAGCAAGAAGAGGTAATTTTATTAACCTTCTTCTTGCTCCCCCAAAAGAAATGCCCCTGCCTACTTTCTTTTGGAAAATATTACAGAGTGCTACCAGCTTGGTCAAATCCTGCCAGCTAATCCCTCCCCCTCTCGTATCTGGGTGCTTTCTCCAAAACTTCTCCAGCACGGGATCAGGAAGATAGCTAGCAATACCCAACAGGGCAGCAGCGCTACGAAGGGCTTCTACGTAGCAAAGATGGTCGTCGTCGGCCATGAAAACACGCACATTCTGCAATAAAAAGTGGAAGACAAACCCACAAACAAATTAAAAATCAATCACACAAACCAACACATGCGGAGAGCAGTCAGTCAGTAAAAATATACACGCACCTTATTGATTTTCTTGAACATCTGGAGCGTCCATTCTTCGTCTTCTTCCCCGTCCTCTTGTCACGCCTTGAACAAGTCGATGTAGTCGAGTAGATCTTCAAAGCCGTCTGTGGCGAGCCGGCTGCGAAGCTGCCAGGTGTCGTCGCTTGGATCCTGAACCCCCACCACTTGACCCAGTACCTAAAAGGGGCATCATCCTCTCTATCTACGATATCGTAGACAAAGATCCGGGGTGGGGGTTGTTAGTAGATGACTTGAGGCTTCTCGGAAAGTCGCGTCGACCGGCGGGGTTCGGGTTGGGGGGCTGTTGAGGACATTGGAAATTGAATAATGAGAACCATGTGACTGAATTAACGTGATGTTTTACGCAGTCATTTGTCTTTCCAAACACGACAAAGTCGGTTATTCTTGAGAAAGATCGAGCGCGTTTAAACTAAACATACATACAGTTGGTTGTGGCCTTAGGTAGGCTAAGCCGGATTTTTCTGCGTGCGTGCGCATATCCAACGCGTTTAAAGTAAACATACATACGGTTGATTGTGGCCGTATGTAAACAATGCCGGATATTTAAGCGTGCGTGTGCGCATCCAGCACGTTTAAAGTAAGCATACATACAGTTGATTGTGACCGTTGGTGAACAAATCCGTAGAGTCTACAAGACGATTACTGTCGGTAACTACTCGATCGATAAGCCGCAACCGACGGGACAGAGTATTCGCGTTCGCTTGCTCAATGTCGAGTCATTCTCCATTTGGCATTGCTTTCCCACATCTGGATCGTGTGGGGTTTAAGCTTTGTATATGGGCCGGTTTCTTAGCAAAGTGGCCCACTGCACTAGGATTCCGCGTAAAGTTCATCCAATCGCATACGCTTCGAGTCATAAACTCTGTCCACTTTCGAACTCGACGTGTTCTCATCATCTGTTCATACCATCGCTACCTCAACTGGGTTGGCCGCTATCCTCGACTGGAATGAACGCACGCCCTCCCGAAATCGGAAGGTACGTATACGTCGATTCCGTGGGGAGAACAAATCTAGCCAATAGTTTACAATGCCCTGCAAACCCGGACAGGAAGAGAAGACCGTCAACTCTCGCTGAGCTTGACGCCGGATACGCAACCCTAGACGATGAGAGCCTGGACGCTAAACGGCGGTGCTTACAGAACAAGCGTACAGCGCTTTCTCGATTTCGGAAACTCCAAGCGAGTGAAGCCTCTGTGCGTGAGGAACGTTCCGAGTCGATACGGACCTCTGGCGACATGCATGGAGTGGCGTTAGACCCCACTGGTGCTACCAGAGCGGGGATGGCTGTCTCCGCATCTTCTGACAAGGAGAGCGCCTATCAAGCGCAGACTGAACCAACGCTCGGAGTGCGGCGTGCTTCTAGAACCCCAGCATGAGCATCTTCGTGAACTTGACTTGGCAAGTCGACGCCTAGCTCGGTCCCATCAAAGCGAGTCCGATCGGGAGTTGGCGGCTCTGGAGAGAAGACTTCGCCGCATGGAGCAGACATCGGAGACTCTTCGGGATGGGCTATTCGGGATGAGTCGGCTCGGCGCCATGCGCGGCGTATATCACGATGGGCAATCACAGGACCAGCGCCTATCGCAAGCTTGGCTGACTTTTCCGAGGCTTCGTTTTCGCGGCACGCGCTCGACCCCTTCGACGTTGTTTGCGGGCATTGCGGCGCGGTCAAGTGGCCGGGGAAGTCTTTGCACGCATGCTGTCTGAGCGGGAAGGTACAGCTGGCTTAATTCACCGACCCACCCGAGTCGTTCGCACGGCTGTTCGTCGACCCAATATTTTTGAAGGACGTTCGCAGCTATAACAGCGTCTTCACGTCCACGTCGCTCGGTGCCAATGTCGACCAGTCCCTCGCGAACTCCCGCGACGGTGTGTACATTTTCGTATCCACGGTACGATCAGTCACCAAATGGGATCGCTACTTCCAGCTCAAGGTCAAGAACCGAAGTTTGCCCAGATCTACGTTTTCGACGGCGACATGGAGAACTAAGTGGCGGCTCGGCGCTCGCTCATGCAGGGTCTGGACAGAGACGCGATTTCGATGATCCAGCGCGAGTTAGCGGCTCACAACCCCTTCGCCAAGCAATTTATTAGTGCTGGTGAACGCGTTCGTGAGGAACGCGTCCAAGAGGTTCGAGTGATCCACAGCGCTCCAGGGAGTAACGTGCGTCGGTACAACCGGCCGACCACGAGTGAGGTGGCTGCCATGATCGTGGATGAAAATGATACTTCAGCATTGTCGTTCAGCAGCGCGATGGAGGACTTCGTTCGATCTCGGACATGCACCCCGCGTACGACCCCCTTCACTTCCCGCTTCTTTCCCTACATCACGAGTGGTCTACTGAGGCACGCTATGCCGGTGACGCTGTGCGCTACAACAACCACAAGGTGTCAATCAAGGAGTTCGCTGGGTATCGTCTACAAGTGAAGCGCACCGGTTTCAACCTGATCCATCGCTCCGGACGGTTGTTCCAGCAGTGGTGTGTTGAAGTACGTCAAGACAGAGCTGCACAACCTCCGTTTTATTCGGACCCATCAGCGAGAACTTCTTGCGGAGCTCTACCGGGGGATAAAAGACATGGTGGGTGGCGGTGACCACTCACTGCATCAGGTCGGAACCCACGTCGTTCTTCCCGCGTCATTCACGGGTGGAGAACGCTACATGCGGAAGCAGTACTTCGACGCGATGGCTATTGTCAGGGTCTTCGGAAAGCCGGACCTGTTCGTCACGCTTACATGCAACCCCGACTGGCCAGAGATCGCAAAGGCCGTTTTGCCTGGGCAGTCAGCTCAGGGTCGTCCAAACATTGTCGCGCGTGTGTTCAAGCTGAAGCTTAAGACAATCCTCTCGGAGTTGACGAAGAAGAAAGTGTTCGGGAAGGTTGTCGCCTACGTCTACGTGATCGAGTTCCAGAAGCGTGGCCTGCCGCACATGCATCTTCTCGCCAATATCGACGAAGACTCAAGACCAAGAGCTCCAGAGGACTACGATTGGTTCGTGAGTGCAGAGCTACCAGAACGACATGAAGCCCCGAGACTGTACGGAGCGGTTATGAAGTGCATGATGCACGGTCCGTGTGGAGCGCTGAACCGCAACGCCCCGTGCATGAAGGACAGCAAGTGCTCGAAAGGGTTCCCGAATGAATTCAACGAAGAAACGCGACACGATGGCAAAGGGTATCCAGTGTACAAGCGTCCAGATAACAGCAGGACTACACTTTGTCGCGGAGTCGAGCTGGATAACCGGTGGGTAGTTCCGTACAACCCCTACCTTTTGGCAATGTTCGCGTGCCACATCAACGTGGAGGTGTGCTCGACTGTGGACTCCGTGAAGTACCTGTACAAGTACGTGTACAAGGGCCACGACCGGGCGATAATATCAGTGGAGTCGACGTCAAGCAATCAGCCGGGTGGGGGCGCTGCAGGGTCGGCCGAACCAGCTGGCGGGGCAGTCGCCGTGAATGTTGGCGAGATCAAAGAGTACCAGAGCGGCCGCTTCGTCTCGGCTCCTGAAGCGTGCTGGCGGATCTTCAAGTTCGACCTCCAAGAGAAGTCGCGCACAGTGGTTCAGCTTACTGTGCACCTGGAGGACAGCAACTTCGTCCTCTTCGATGCACGTGCCGATCCCGACCAGGTGTTAGCAGCGTCTCGCCATACGATGCTGACGCGGTTCTTTGAACTGTGCGCGAACGACCCAGACGCTTCCGAGTTCCTGTACCACGAGGTTTCCCAGCACTTCCACTGGGTTCGCAAACACTGGGTGCCAAGGAAGCGAGGCGGCGACAAGGCCATCGAGCGGCTGGTATGGTGCAACCCGTTGGACTCCGAGCGCTATTCCCTCCGCATCCTGCTGTGCTACCGTAAAGGATCAAGGTCGTTCGAGGATCTTCGAACTGTCTCCGGAGTGACGCACGCAACATACAAGGAGGCTGCGCAGGCGTCGGGCTACCTCGAGGATGACGGAGAGTTGCACCGCTGCATGATCGAACCGACGTCTTGCAGCATGCCATCCCAGCTTCGAGTGCTGTTCGCCGTCATCTTAGTGTGCTGTGAGCCTGGAGATGCCGCACGACTCTGGCGAGAGTCTGTCCACGCCATGTTTGAAGATTACCAGCGGCTGTACGGCGGATCGGCCACCACTCCGATCGTGATCTTCAGGACACTACAGTCTGTGGATCTTCACTTGCAGAGCAGCTACAAGCGCCTCATTGGCTACCCGGGGCTACCCCAGCTCAGCCAGTACCAGGACGTGAACCCTGAGCAGGCCGGGACCAACCGGCTCATTCAAGCGGAGACCTCCTACAATTTTGAGGAGTTGCAGCGGACGGTTGCTGGTGTGGACGACTTCAACTTGAACCAGCGCGCAGTCTACGACGAGGTCATGCTGGCTGTGAGCGGATCGCATTCGCAGAAGCTTTTCTTCTTGGACGGCCCAGGAGGAACCGGAAGTCATTCCTGCTGAGCAAGATTCTGGCAACTGTTCGGCTTCAAGGAAATATCGCTCTTGCTGTCGCATCAAGCGGGATTACATCGCTGCTGCTGATGGGAGGCCGAACAGCGCACTCGATATTCAAGATCGGTATCGACCGGACGTCAACCCCAACTTGCAGAATCCTGGTTCAGTCGGATCTGGCCGAACTCCTTCGTCGGACAACGCTGGTTGTGTGGGATGAAGCGCCGATGATGCATCGCTACGCCTTCGAAGCTCTGGATAGAACGCCGCGCTCGTTTCTCGGCTGCGAGGATCTGTTCGGCATCAAGGTGCTGCTTCTGTCGGGCGATTTCCGTCAAGTACTTCCTGTCGTTCCGAGGGCGATCCCAGGCGAGATCGTGTCAGCATGCGTGAAGAGCTCTCACCTTTGGCGTCATTTCGCGATGCTGATGATCAGCTTGAACATGCGTGTCCGCACAGCGCTGGGTGGTCACGACACGGCGAAGATCCAAGGATTTGCAAACTTTCTCCTCCGTATCGGTGAGAGGCGACACGACTCGTGTTCAGTGAATGGCGCATCACATGCCAAGATCCCGAAGGCAATGGTGTTAGAGGCCGGAGATACAAGCGGATCGGTGCAAACTCTCATTGGGCATATTTACGGCGACCTCCCTGATAGGTTTCAGGATCCCAACTACTTCTCTGGACGGGCGATCCTGACCACCGCCAACTCGGAGGTCCACGCGCTCAACGACGAGGTGCTGAAGACACTACCAGGTGAGCCTATCGAATACCTCTCCGTCGACACCGTTGAAGACAGTGATCAACGCCAGACCGCGATGTATCCTGTGAAGTTCCTCAACACCCTAGTAGTGTCAGGGTTGCCGCCGCACAAGTTGCGGCTCAAGATTGGACCGCCCATCATGCTTCTCCGCAACATCAACGGCGAACAAGATCTTTGTAACAGGACCCGCCTACAAGTTCGGCAGCTCCTGCGCAAGTGCATCATTGGCGAGATCCTGACTGGAGCGCTCGCTGGACAGCGTGTCGCAATTCCACGCATTCCATTGGTGACAGGGGAGCAAGACCTTCCGTTTCGGCTTCGCCGGCGTCAGTTCCCAGTGCAGCTGTCGTTCGCCATGACAATCAACAAAGCTCAAGGCCAGTCGGTGCGCCACCTCGGTGTTTACCTTCCCCAGCCCGTCTTCTCCCACGGACATCTCTACGTCGCACTGTCTGGGGTCACCGCGAGAGCCAACGTGAAGATCCTAGCGGATCACGAAGTTCACGACGAGGATGGTCAAGTTTGCGTTCGGAATGCCGTCTACTCTGGCGTACTCCGTTAGTGCATATTACATTTGCAGGTCAGCGATTTCGGCTAAGAGACCAAATATATGATTTTTCTATGGTCACTATCTGAAATACCTTACTTCATGCCCGGCGAAGACGAGCACAACAACCTTGTACTTTATGATATCACTATTTATTATTGTATATAATCGATATCTTTCACTATGTGCACGAGACTTCATAACAGAGGTTGCAAACAACACAGTTATTCAGGTATTGTGATGGTGCGTGTGAACACAAGTTTTGTCTCATTTGACTCAATATTGATGCTCTTTGTTTTTGGGGTCTGGACGCGTTCGATCTGGTCGACTCAAAGACCAGGTGTTAAAAAACTTGAACAATCCTCGTTATTTCGGTAAACCAAAACGTACCAGGTAATTCATCTGTCGGTCTGAAGATTTTTCACCGCATATGGCCGTTTGAGTTAGCTATGGCTAAACCAAATGGTCATATAATTACGCGGCAAGTGGGAGTTTGGTGTTGGACAACGTTGGATGTTATTAGTTCGATGTACGAGATTCGAGGTTTGAGTTATACTAGTCTATGGTGCAGCTTGCAGAAGCTGAAGCTGAAGCTTTGCTAAGAGGATACAATAATATAATAATAGTTGAGTGGAATTTGTATGACTGTCTGGTGGACGATCAATAGACCACATGCGCAATTAGTCATTTATTTCGCAGTTAGCGGTCAGTCAAGTAGATAACACCAATTATATACGATATATATGTGCAGGTGAGGTCAAAGGAGTCATATCGTTATTTTAAATTCTGGTCTTTTTGGCGATAGGTCAAATATTTTGTATGCAGGTGTCTTGTATTGATATTATTCACACATTTGAAATGTTTCTGGGTAATTCAGAGAAAACTTGAATTAATTGAACTCAGATTCGGATATATTTCAAATAGACTCGAAGTTCTCGCAAAACAGTTGATAACACATTCTTTATCGAACCGTGTGCCAAACATCACCAGTGTGTCAGGCACGAGTGTGCCGTCTCATTCCTTGGCATGCCCGTCTATTTCTTTTCTTGCCAAGTCCAAGACGCGTCACCAGTCAAGTTATAATTATTTTCAACCGCCTAAGTGATGAAGAGTGAACTATTTGAGTGAGTCGTTTAATGCATTTTTCAAGCCCCATCTTGTGAAAATTTATCACATTGGCATTTGCTCAAAAATAAATTATGAGTGGTTCGCACTTAAAATCAGCGCAACTGTACGAAATTGTTCTTGAAACGACAACCCACCTTAAGCAACTTAATCGCAAACAACCGATGTTTCATTTTTCGAAATCAAATGTCCATCAAAAGGAAGATCAAATCATCTTCCTTTTGATGGACATTTGATTCCGAAAAATAAAACCAACATTGGCAAAGCTCAACAACATTTGAAAATATACATAACTGGTACAATCAAAATCACACCGAGTGTTGAAATATGCTCTTTTTCTCTCGTAACCTAAAGGTTTCTCTTTCTCTTTCTATCTCGGAATGACTGGGCGCCAGCATCATGCATGCATCATGCGCACACCTGTCACGACCAACACGGAGATCCTCATCGCGAACCGCGGCGAGACCAACATGGAGAGCAGACCCCCGAAATCGCTTCCACACAACCATTGTCGTAGCTTATGAAGTAGTGGTGTTCCATTGAGCTAAAGAAAGGGATTCCCTCTGTCGTTGCTCAGGATCACGGCGCCTGGGATTGACATGAGTGAGATGAACAGCAACGCCACCATGCACCATGGTGGTGCTCATCCAGTTGCTAGCCGGCTCGTTGCCATCAGCAAACCGCAGTAGCCGGCTCAGTCACATGATCACTCCCACACCCAGTGTGGTGATGTGGTCGTTCGCGTCGCTGAGGCAGCGAATGGAGCGGCACGGCGAAGTCGAACTGCTGTGATGGCGACACGTCCAAGGCTCGCATTCGGACTCTGGTGTAAGCATGCAATCGTGTTGATTTCTTATGTAGTTCATGTACACACTCACATGCACGATATACACGGGGGCTGCGACAACACGCACACACGACGCGCTTCTTCTACGACTGGAAGTTCGCGACAGCCTGCGAGACCGCGTAGTCGCCCGAGTGGCTGATCGAAACGCTGAGCGACGTCAGCCCGACGCGGTTGAACACCTGCAGCGGGTGGCCGGACAGCAGCACGGACGGCGCGCCAGACGCCGTCATGAAGATCTCGATCTCGCGCAGCGGCGCGCCAGCGCCCTTCCACAGGTTCGGCTCGTTCGGCGCCGCGCTCGAGATAGCCTTGACCACGGCCTCCTTTGCGGCCCACCGACCCGCGAAGCTCGCCGCCGGGTGCGGCGCGCTGTAGCAGTACGCCATCTCCTGGTCCGTGAAGTTGCGCCGGATGAAGTCTTCGCGGCCGTGCAGGTTCTCGAACGTCGCTACGGGCTCCACGTCGACACCGATGCCAATGTTCTTCGCGGTCAGCCCCACGTCCGACGCGTTCTGGTTCAACGCCGACAGCAGCGTCGTCGAGTCCGTGCCGGATTCGCCCTCGTCCACCTTGGCGGACGCCCCGCCGACGCCGGTGCCAGTGGTTGCCTTCGCGTGCTTCTTCGCGCGCTTCGGCGCACGAGGAGGCTTGGGCTGCTGCGCGCCGCCGAAGCGCCACGTTCGCGCCACCGGATCGTACTGCGCGCGCGCCGTCGGGTCCAGGTACACGCTGCTCTCCTGCGCGCTCGAGTACGGCGCCGCGTCCTTCACCTGGATG